>VCAZ01000116.1:528006-638006 GCA_005784505.1 Bagarius yarrelli | reverse complement strand
GCTGAAGATGTTGAAGTTTTCTTTGTGAATGACGAGGTTGGACAGGATTAGGAATGAGTTGATCAGGGGGACGACTCATGTTGGATGTTTTGGGAAGTCAGGGAAGCACAGATTGAGGTGGTTTGGACATGTACAGAGGAGGGATAGTGAATATATCGGTAGGAGGATGTTAGAAATGAAGCTACCAGACAAAAGGTTAAAGAGGAAGACCAAAGAGGAGGTATATGGATGCGATAAAAGAGGGCATGAAGTTAGTGGGTGTGAGTGAAGAGGATGTAGAGAATAGGGTTCGGTGGAGACAGATGATTCGTTGTGGTGACCCCTAAATAGGGAACAGCCGAAAAAAACTTTCGATTTCTTTGCATTTGATATTCTATTTATTTTAATTTAATTGCTTGTGTACGACACTGTTACCCACAGACATATACTAAAAAATTTAGGATATAAAGGCTACATTTAATATTTTGTTATAATTTTGTAGTATTTAGATCTGCAATAGGAATCGGAATAAATCAGGAACGGAATTCCCTACACATCAAAGCAGGGAGGAAATTTCCACATCCTGTCTGAGTGAAAACCCCGGCGTTCCGGACGCCAACTCATCTATTGATGCCACATCGTCCATCCTGTGGATATTGCACTCTTGGTAATGCTGAAAAGCTGAGCACTCACTTCCGTGTAACATCGTTACCCAGTCCGTCGGGGTGGACCGTAATGCAATACTGATCGAGGCAGAGACTCTAAAACACACACACACATGATGAACATAAATTAGCTTTTATTAGCCAATAGGCAGCTTGGGCCTTCTGCGGTCGTAAAAAGCATTTCCAATAAACGCCTCATTTGGAACAGAAGCCGAGGCGAGGCGACCCGCCGGCATAGTGGTGGACCAGCGCCTTCTACAGGCCTGCGGTGGAAATATCAGGGTGCTCCTTTAGATTTCAGCTGCTGATGTATGTCCCCTTGAGAACGTTCGCTCTTTTTTATATTTCTGCTCGGCGTGTTTCCTTCAGAAGACCTTGAGCATTTTTATTAGCTTTATTTCACAAGACGGGATGAGATGTTCTGATGGGAACCGCTCGCATGTCCTGGCATGAAGACATTGTTAAATGATATGGCGGTCCTGTTTTTTATTGTTTTCTCTGCTCTGTCACTCTGACACCTTCAAACGCTTTTGTTAGGAAAATTCGGTGTGTTTAGACATGCTTTAGTTTTTATTCTTTTATTTTTTATTATATTTAATTTTAGATTATATAGCTGTTAATATTTTTTTTTCATATATTTTGTATAATGTGGCTCATGGATAAGGTGTTGGACTACCAACCTGAAGATCGTGAGTGTGATTCCACCACTGTTGGGCCCCTGAGCAAGGCCCTTAATACCCTGATTGCTCAGTTGTATAAAAGAGATAAATGTAAGTCACTTTGGATAAGGACGTCTCCAGATGCCGTGAATGTAAATGTATAATAAATATGTGACAAACATAAATGTAAACCTGATTTATATGATAAATATAAACATTTGGTGGTCCTTTTGTAAGCGAGAAAAAACCCCAGACATAAATCATTTTAAAATGAAGCTTCTTCTCTCCGAATCCTAAACTCTTGGATTGTCTTCCATCGACTACGTAACATTTGTGCTCTTGATTTAACTGGTAGCCAATCAGATTTAACTGGTTTTATTTTATCAAGCATTAAATTAAAATGGTTAATTTCATTTTACATAAAAATACTAAACTATTTAAACAGGTTAAATTTAACAAATACAACAGAAAGGTTAATACTTTACTATTATTACTATTATTATCATCATAATTGTTATTAGCTGTAATAATTTTTATATTTAAAAAATACTATTATTATTATTATTATTATTATTATTATTATCAACTGTAATATTTTATTATTTTGAAATTATTATTATTAGTATTATTATTAACTGTAATATTTTTATTATTAAAAAATATTAGTAGTAGTAGTAACTGTAATATTTTTTATTATTATTATTATTATTATTATTATATATAATGACAGAAGTTATTTTTATTTTATTTTGAAAGTTGTAAACATGCATTTAATAATCCAATAATCTTGTTTCTGTATTAATAATCAATGTATTTATTCCAGAGCTGCGAACTGGCCTCCGGATACGATTAAATATATCACGATACTTCAGTCATGACACCATATATGATGATATATTGCAATAGACTGCAACACTATAGTTAAAAATACCCAAAAATAGTGACTTCTTCCTTTTTCCTCAGTAGCAGAGTAGGAAGTCGTTTGACACACACCAAGCGTTTTAATTAAATGTTAACCTAAAATGTGATTTCAATTTGTATCGATACTAAAGGTTCAAATGTCGATACATTATTGTTTAAAAAAATATCGCAATAGTTATCTGTATCGATATTTTTACACAGCCCTAATTTATTGTCATTTTAAGAATGGGTGTATTTTTTGGTAGATCTTGCATTATTATTACACGGGGTAGAAACGTGTGCGTCACCATGGCGCCTTCTTTATTAAAGCAAATCCTTCTCAAATCTTTGCTCAAATCCCGAGCAGGTGAATGTCACAAAGGGATAATCCGTAAATCAGAAAGGAAAACACGTCAATCTGATATTAAAAAAAGTTCCGAAGCAGGAACTACGCCGGAGCAGCGCAGGTTTACGCTGCATCGCATCAGTTTTAATCTGGTCTTTTTAAAAAAAAAAAAAAAGTGACGGAGGGACTGATATACAGGCTGGAAAATGTACAAATGAATAAGATGTTGCATTTCTGATCAGAGGTTTATGGGTTCAATTCTCAGGACCTTCACCAGGACTGGGCCCCTGAGTGAGGCCCTTCATCTCAACTGTATATGTGCATCCACCAAATAACTATAAAATATTATAATTAAAAGTTTGTCTGTGGTGAATTTAATCTGAACTGCAGCTTTAAATCAACACACACCACATTTAATGTCATGAGCAAAAAAAAAAAAAAAACGTTGCTGGAAATGAAAGCAGATACCGCATCACTGCACCGTGACCCAATTTCACACAGTGTGTTTTAGCCAATCAAACACAATGGGCCTTGACTATCCCGACCAATCATGTGCCAGTTATTTATTTACTCCTTAAACCCTCCAGCTGTGAGTCCTGATTTATAAGCCTGACTGTTTTTGCTTTGAGGATAGTGTTACAGCTCGTCCGATCAACCCGAACACGCCCCCAGCACCCGCGCATCTCGCTGCATGTTATTTATCTGCGCTAACGGGTGTGTAATGGCGTTTAGGTGCTCTCGAAAACAGAGGAATCTACATAATGGGCCAGAACTGCTGCATGCTTTCATAAACACCCCTCCGTCCCTCCCTCTCTTCTTTATCCAGGCACACACACACACACACACACACACACACAAACATAATATACGCTGTAAATTATTATACAGCCCAGAACAAAAGCGTTTGGACCTGATGCACACAAACCCAAACAAACACACCCAGACACCAAAGTGTTTGCTGGAAGTTGGAGTTGCTGGAATGGTGGTTAAACTTCCTCTGAGCCTTTTGTGTACTTAAAGCTGCTATAAGAACTGAACTCCTCCACCCGGAATCACATACTTCCATGCTGTATAGTTTGCAAATCCGAGTACGCGAGGCGGGCAGTATGTCGGAATTCTTATTATGCGGAATACAGTGCCGGAAGAGTACCCAGATGATCCACAGCCCCTGCTCAGATTTTGAAATATGCATACGATGGACACTTTAGGCAGTGGTGGCTCAAGAAGTGGTGGCTCAAACTGTTAAAGCGCCAGGTTGTTAATCTGAAGACCAGGAAGACCAGGGTTTAAGCCCCACCACTTTTAGCCAGCCAGCCACTGTTGGGTCGTTAAGCAAGATCCTTAACCCTTCCTGCTCCAGGGGGCGCTGTATCATAGCTGACCCTGCGCTTTGACCCCAACTTACCGAGATGGGATATGCGAAGAAACAAATTTCACTCTGCTGTATAAAAGTACATGTGAAAAAATAAAGGCATTTTTTTACTATCCCATGTGGTCGCGTCGCGGGAGAGACGACCTGTCATATAAGGAAGTGGCAGAAAATGCCCCTTTTTCGGTACTTAAAACTTTGTTCCTTACAATAAAATTGCATTGTTACTTACTAACTGAGTTAAACATCATCACAGTTTAAATTCGCGCAGCTGTGACATCATGTGACACGTTTCAATATCAACACGGTGGACGTTGGACATCCCAATTTTAATATAGTATGTAGTAACCATACTTTATAGAACGTACTATGGTCAGGAAGTACCTACTAATTTAAAATATGTAGGATGTGATTTGCAGACCAAAGCACAGTTGACCTACTGCTCCTGCTTGGATTTTGAGGTGTCCATACGATGTAGACTTCACAAGCCCATAAGCTTGCGAGAGAGACACCTCGTCCTCCGTAAGGAAGTGGCAGAATATGACGTGACGCCTACAAAAAGATTATTTTTACTTTTAAAATAAATAAATTAAAGCACTAATTTTAAGAAAATGAGACAACATTAAACAAAACTATAAAAATTAGGTGGGGAAACAAGTGAGGGAAATGCCATCTTTCTTTCTTTCTTTCTTTCCTTTTATTTATTCTTATTTCTTCGTATTGTTGGAATCATGAGTGCTTTTAAAGAGCACTAAGCCGACCGGGGAAAAAAAAAAAAAAACTAACGATAGAAAAGACGTTTTTTTCTTCTGCCATGTATGTTTGCAGACGTTCCATGTTCACTTATTGTTGTGTAATTGGTATTTTTGAATGAACTGCTGAGTGTGTGTGTTTACCGGGTGTGTATCTGAAGCATATTTGCAAGTCAAAAGTAGCTGTAAAACACGTTTCAGATAATTACCCCTAAATCCCTCGCTACCTGTTGTGTCTGTCCGTGTTTGGTATTTTAGCATATAGAAAGCTAACACTGCGATCTTAGTTCTCTCAGATTCACGTTATGGATCATTCACACGGCGTGACTGTTAGTCCGATTTCGTCCGTTCCATGGCGAGTTCCCAAAATCTATCCACGAGTAAAATTCAGGGCTAAAACGGTGCAGGGTGAGTGGTGCGAATAGCCTCTCCCGATTTTAACGTGTTTTAAGTGTTATTTCTTTTATTAGAATTCAGCCTATTATTAATTGAGCCGGTTATTAAAACGGCTGCTGTAGTTTACATACTGCTGAAATCATTTACGTTGACAAAAAAACAGTCAGTTTCAGGTCTCGGATGGGTTTTGGGTGTCTTACAATGCATTTTGTATATTTTGTAGAAAAAGCATATCGCACAATGCACTGATGTTACGCAGGTTCGAAATACAGCATGAGCGTGTTTAAATGTAGGGACAAATGTCTATTTGTGAGTCTTACGGTGCAAAAATACAACACACGGGTTCCTATATTGCCGTTTTGTCATTCCTCCTATCACACGCCGGATGTCTCGGTCTTCTCATTTCCAGCCCTCATAATAAACTAATTCAATAACTACAATAAAATCTGCTACGGCATCCAGACTTTATGTCTGGCTACACAAGACTAGCTCACTACCAAGAACACCTTAATCTATCGGAAATTTTCAGATCAGGGGATGTGGTAGGTCAGTGATTAAGGTGCTGGACTGCTTATTGGAAGATCAGGGTTTGATTCCAAGCACCACCAAGTTACCACTGTTGGGCCCCTGAGCAAGACCCTAAACCCCTAATTGCTTAGTTGTATAAAAGAGATAAATGTCAGTCGCTCTGGATAAGAACGTCTGCCGAATGCTGTGGACTCAAATACCCAAATTCATTTATCATCTTCTACACCTGCGTATTCCCTAATTCGGGGTCACAGGGATCAGCTGGAGCCAGAATTGAAAGCAACAATAGTTATCTTCGAATACTGAAACTTACCCAAGGTATAAAAAAGAGCAGAAATATCGTAACTAAGTTATAAACAATCATATAACTAACACTTACTCCATTTCTTTCGTCTCAGCCTCCTCCTTGGTGAGATCTTCCTCCACACTGTAGTCCAGCACAGCTCCTACTCCGAAGGTTCTGTTCTTCTGAATCAGGGGTTTGATGGACTGGTGATCCTCTCCTGCCACGAACTGACCGTAGAATGTCATTTTCATCAGCTTCTCGAACAACCTCTGACCCAGCAGCTTCTTACTCAGGTCCATTAACTGTCACCCAGGAGAGATTTAGACATGGTGCTCGGTTAAAGAGTCTATATTTTGAGAAAGATCTGAGGTCAGAAGAAGGACAGGTTTCTTATATTGCTAAATCGTTACATTGCAACACGATTTTTTCGGAACAGTCACAAAAAGAGAATTCAATTCTTGGAAGGACTGAATGAAGGTTTCATTGTGGGAAAGAAACACTTTTTACCGCCACCAGAATAAAACTGACAATTGATTGGATCATAAAATTAAGTGCCAATCCCGAATTTGTGTACTTGAAAAATGTTGTCCATCCAGCTGAATACTAATTTAAAAAATCATTTGGTTTCCTCATTTAGTTCACTAGAATAACAGAAAGGTTTTCTAGGCATTTTTTCTAGGTTCACTGCCTGCTTGGTCATATCAGCTTTAAAAAAAATAATAAAAAAAAATACATTTTTAATTAAAAATTCATATCGATCGATATGTTCTTTATGTTCTTTATCTTCTGTCCTGGTAGCAGGTGTTTACAGCAAACGTTCATTAATTGAATGGGATGTGCTTGGGCACAGCTGCAGTTTTCAGATCCGACTGGTCTAACGCAGTTGCATTCCTAGCAGGCGTCATGTGACCTACACGCCTAGTCATGCGTGGAAAACGTTTTTTCACCTGCAATGTGGGAAATGTTAAAAATAAGGACTGAAGCCACCCCACCAATCAGTTTCGAAGCAATACGAAAGTTTCGCCACGATTTCACACAAAAGTCATTAAACACATTTAACACTGATCGTGTAGGAACGTCCAGCGTTATCGATCAGATGTTTCATGCTTTTATTTTTATTTTTTTTTTTCCCAAGGTTCCAGCCAACGTCATGGGGTAATTCGACACATGGATGTCACATGACACTCCCATTCCTGCACCAGGAGCTCATTGGAACACAGACAGAGACTCCAGAAAGGGCAAAAACACACACACACACACACGAGGAGTATAAAAAGGATTGCGGGAGTTGATCAACAGGCCACGGTAGCAAAGTCATTCGGTCGCAGTAACCTTTGCTTTGCTGTTGATAAACGCTGTAATGGAGACGGGATTAGCTCATATCGTGCCGACATGCTGATAAAATGTGACGCATTAAACGTTTTCCAGCTACTGAACTTTCGCAATCTTCTTAAAGAGATTTTTATATTCAAAATACTGAATTTAATGTTGATAATAATTATAATAAAGTTGTATTTATTTGACAGTAACATTCTGAACATCTGGTAGACGTCCTTATCAAGAGTTACTTACGTTTATACTTACAAGCAGTTGCTCAGGGGCCCCCGCAGTTGCAAGGTGGTGGTGCAGGAAATGAAACCCATGACCTTCCAACACCTAACAGCAGTCTAACATTATAACTACCACTTTATTCATTTAATATACTACCTAGTAAAATTTTACTCTAAGATGATGGACAGCCAATTGGAGGATTCGATTCCCAGCACCACCAAGTTGCCATTTCTTAAACCCTCAATTGTTCAGGACGGCTGCCAAATTACTGTAATTGTAAAATGTAAATATTTTATGATTTAATTCATTGCTCTAGTATGACATTATAATAATGTGCAATGAAATAATTGCATGTAAATTTTAAAATATTCGAATAATATTTATTATTTGAAATATTGCAATTTTTTTTTAGATTTTGTCCCCATAGACTTTTTTTTATGTATATAATGTTTAATATATAAGTGTGAACCGAGTTTCAAGTGTTTATTGTAGTAAATCTATAAATTGTTATATGTTCCAGGCGGAGGTGGTCGATCAGTGGTTAAGTTGCTCAATGGTCTGCTGATCAGAAGATCTTTTCATTCACCTCCTGGTACCACCAAAGCTGTTACTGATGGGCCCCTGAGCAAGGCCCCTAACCTTCAACTGCTCAATTGGGATATAAAAAATGCAATAATATGTAATTAATAATATATAATATGTACGTGACATTAAATAAAGGCGTGTAATGCTAGAAATAATAATATTATCAGATTTATCCCAGAAAATGATGTTATAGTTTTCAGCACATGGCATCATGTTACACCCGGATTTTATTAGGAGGCTTTAAAGACCTGCGGGGAAAAAACTGCTTAAATCCTGTTTTACCTCTTTGTTTTTATCCACCAGGAGGTCATAGGAGCATAGTTTGAAGACCAGCAGTCCTCGGATGAGTTCCGCGCTGTTTTTACTCTTGTAGGCCTCTTTAGTCTGCTCAAAATCAACCCGGATCTCATCACCGACCCGCGCGCGATCCACGTTACGGAAATGCCCGACCGCTCCTTCCTGAAGCACAGCTTCCGCCCGGCTCGCGCGCGACGTCGCTTGTCTACTACTAAAGCGGCCATTAAGTCCAGTCAGAAGGAGACTTCTCCGGTAGGACATTACTGACTCGAGTGTGTTCGGATGCTGGAGGGAAAAAATGCACACACGCACACACACACGCACACGCACACCTCCCGGGGAAACTTGTCTTTGGCTTATACAAGTTTGTAGGCCCCGCCCTCTATAGACACACACCTCACTTCGAAGCCGCGCTGATTGGTTCCTAAAGACCTGACGTCAGTGTTTATCGACGTCATAGACACATGTGGTGGAAGAGCAGCGTACCGGCTGGAAGGACGGAGTTATTTAAAGATGTCTAAGAAAGACATCGAGTCTTTTCTTAGTATTTTTATGAATTTACTTCAAGATTTAAATAAATCTTTTATCAAATTTAGTTCTTATTTGTTTCTGTTTTTATTTTCCTTTTTATATGATTTATTCATTCTGTATTGCTTGTTTTTTCTATTTTTAAATTTTTTTATTAATTATTTCTTTTAAAGGAATATATTTTGTATGCTGTTTCTAAATAAATCTGAATAAAATAAATAAATAAATAGCGCAGTGATTAAGATGTTGAACTGCTTATTGGAAGATTAGCAGTTGGAAGTTCGATTCCTAGCACCACCAGATTTCCCACCGTTGGGCCCCTGAGTAAGGCCCTTAACCACCAAATGTCTCAGTTGTTTAAAAGAGATAAATGTCTGGATAAGGGCATGTGCTAAATGCAATAAATGTAAATTTTAAAAAAAAATTGCAATGTGGTGGTGCAGGAAATTGAACAAATGACCTTCTAACACCTATCGCATACAGCAGAACATTATAACTTTCACTTTACTTTGTTTCATTGCTCTAGTATGACATTATACTAATAAAATATTTTTTTCCATGTCCTCATGTCCAAAGGACTGAGACACCCAACAAAAGGAACTGTCTTAAACATGTTTTATATGGCAGAAGTAGCTTTTATTCAGAAAATAATACATCTTTTTCACCCTGTCACATGATTGGCCTACCTATTTAAAAGGGAAAGTAACAGGAAAAAATAAATAATCAAACATAAACTCGTAATTTTTATATTTGCAAAGAATTGTATTTCGAAATTTAACAAAAGCTTAAACGTCTCCTCAGATTTCTACTCACTAACAATAAACTTGTCCTAATACTTTTGGTCATATGATCTAAATAAATCTGTTGTGGATAATGTCAGGACTTGGTCAGGCCTACCAGGTGTGTTGCCCTACCAAGCCACTAGAGGGCACATGTTACATTTTCTGCTCCCATGTGTAGACCATGTGCTCCATGTTTTTTCATGTTATCTGTGTTGGGTCATGTGAATCTCCCTGTCCTGTCATTGGTTGATTGTTCCATCATTGTGTTCTGGTCTTTCTTGTTTAGTTGATTGTTCCACCGTTTAGTTTGTGTATTTATTCCCCTGTGTTTCAGTCTGTCTGTGTCTTACTTCCTTGCTTGTTATGGTCAACATTGTGGTCCATGTTTAATGGCGCAGTCGATGTTCATGTCATGGTTCAGATGCTCTTCTTCTTGTTTTTTTGTAGTTAAGAATTTGTTTGTAATCTGCACTTGAATCCAAATCAACCCCTAGGGCTTGTGACTCATATTAAGGCACCCTGTCCCATTTCATACAATAAATCTTCAGGAGATGATGACCTCCCGGGCGAGTTTCTGGGTGTTGCTTAATATCTCAAAGCAGAGAGTTAAAAAACAAGTTCTTCCACCGATACACCACTTCGGGGTTTAATACACAAGTTTTAAGACTGAAAAACTTCCCCCAGTTGTTGGAGTAATTAGTGTCTCATCTGAGTCTAAAATACTGTTTTGTTGTTTATGCAGATATAATTAAGTCTGTTACAGGATTGATTTATAACAGAGGCCCAATTTGGTTTTTATCAAGAAAGGAGATATTTAAGTAAAATAAAATCGTGTTTAAAGGTTAACTGAAGCCTGAGATCACTGAAAGTCTAGATTCCAACGTTCGCCGTCCAAAGCCACGCCCCCTGAACATATGAAGGACAGCAGAGACGACAATACTACAATACATCATGTGTCATTCACTGGTGCGCAAACTTCAGATCACAGTTAGTAACAGGACTAAAAGACCACATGTAATGTGTGTGGCCCTGTGATGGACTGGCGACCTGTCCAGGGTGTACCCCTTCTGCCCTTTACTCTTTTCGAGATGGTTGATAGACTTCAGAAGACCCCCGTGACCCATATTAGAGAATAAACGGGTATAAAACATGAATTAATGAATTAATGAAAATGTATTCTGTTATTTTTTTTTTTTTTAAACAGCAGTAGGGGGCGCTGTTGTATAAGGTTAAAAGTTTTGCCGTACTTTCTTAACACCAATAGTAAAAAGTACAATAGCAAATTTAATAAATCCCATTTTGGTTGAATTATTAGTTACCGTTAATTAAGGCGTTTTGTTTTTTATGTATTTTTTATATCTAAAAAAATCTATAGTTGCGTGAGTGCGCGCTCACGAGTTAGTTGGTAGAGGGCAGTCCTGGGTACAAAATGCACGTGAGCGCGCACTCGCACAAACACACACACACACACACACACACACACACAGTTAGCTGAGTTTTTGCTCAGGCCAAAAGCAAGCAGGAAGAGAGGAAAGAACAGAAACTCAAGAAAAACGTGTTTCTTTCGATTAACAAACGGGACGGAAAGAAATGCGCATTTTTTCCTCTCCGCTTCTTTAAAGATGCGAACTGATTTGCTGGGACATCATTAGTCCAGAATATGACGTCTAAAAGTGGATTTTAAAGAAAGACTCGTTTTGTTTTGTTTGCTTTTACGTGGATTAACAAAATGCGCATTTTCTTCAAGGACGTCAGAAAGTCGGCCGACTTTTCCAGCGCAAACGAGAGAAGATCCTCTGCTGGAGTAAAAACTATTTTGGAGTTTTGCGTCCAGATCTAGTGTTTTTTCTCTCCTCCTCCCCCCCCCCCCTTCACGTTTCCCGTATCCTTGTTTCCCCCCCCCCCCCCCCCCCCCCCCCATTTTTCTGCGTGAAGGCATGCGGCGCGCACGGAGCGCGTGGAAGGATGCTCCTGCTTCTTATACAATGGAAATGAAGATCACTTCAGCAGCCGTACTTTTACTCCTGTCGGTCCTCTTTTGTCCCGCTTTCAGCCAGGAACTCAATCCCAAGGGCCGGAACGTGTGCAGGGTAACAGGGTAAGTGAAGTGGTGGCAGTTATTATTATTCCTTTGCATTAATACTGTGCGTTTTGAATAGGCCTTTAGTGCATCCAAAATGGCACAATTGGTGCAAAACCTAAAAGTTGCACCGCTTTATACATGGCCTGGGATTTGCTTAGAGCGCGTGTGCCCTTACCCAAAACTTCCAACTTAGGCTACATTCAGGACGCAAAACTTGGCATTATTCCAAATTTAAGGTGCGCTTTTTTTTTTACACCCCTCCATTTCACTTTTATTATCAATTCTGCAATCTTACACTGGTCTGATTTTGCTCTAATCACTCCGTGCAAGTTTAAACCAGATGTTCACATCTGGAGCGGCGCTAAGGAGAGACACCGATAGAGGGCGTCAATACGAAGTGTCGCCTAATAAAGTGGCGACTGAAGTCGTGGCACTGAGTTGGGTCTCGTCCCAAACCGCATCCCAGCTCATTATGCACAGAGCCAGTGCATCAAAATAGTCCTCCAGAACTAAATCTCTATTTAGAACAGAACTTTATGGGGTCGAATGATGTCAATGTTTTTCCAGTTTTGCTAGAACATGGTGAACATTAAGGCTTGTGAAGCTGGATAGAAAAATGGCTTTCTGGAATCAAAATAGTTTAATATGACCTTTAAAAAGTTCTATTCTTATCAATTCTAAGAGATTTGATCAGACAGGATATGTCAGAAGATATAAAACAGGAAGTGGTATAATAATAAGTGGTAGCTCAGTGGTTAGGATGTTGTATAGCGCTTTTTACAATAGTGATTGTCACAAAATCAAAGAGATTATAAGGTGCAAATAAATCAGAAATCAGGGCGACGGTGGCAAGGAAAAACTCCCTGAGACGAAATAGGAAGAAACCTTGAGAGGAACCAGACTCAACAGAGAACCCATCCTCATTTGGGTATCAGGAATTATGTAGTTACACTGTGTGTGTAAGCAACTTAAATCATAAGTCCTCGAAGAACAGCTGGAACATCTCGTGGCAGAGTGCAGCTGATTTTAACCTTTGTCAGATTTGTCAGTTGTAGTCACTCAGCTGTAATTATGAGTCATAGTTCAAACCATGCTTTAAGTAAGTAAGTCTTCATTTATCATCAGTGGTGGACCGTCAGTGCAGACCGGGATTCTCTGTTGGCCCTATAATTTAAAAAAATGGTGTGAAAAATGTTTTTCTTGATTGATTTACTTATTAGAATTAGTGTAATGTCCATAAAATCGCCTATGATTAGTTTTATTGATGTTAACCTGGAATATCCTACATTATAAAGGTCTGGGGCGGCTCTACAGATAGCACTTGCCTTTTTTTGAAAGACGGTACATCTTATTTGTAACAATTATTGGCAACGGAATCATCAGCCAATCAAATTTGGACACTCTGTGACAGCCCAGCGTCTTAAGTCTAGCAACTTCACAGTGCTACCCACAGCGTTTATCAGGAAATTCCAAGGTTTGAAAGTGAAACTCAATAAAAAGAAAATGATGGTCTTAGTTACCGACGCCGCTATTTTACTTAAAAATCTTTTTTAAGGTGCGCTTTTGCAGACCAAGAGATATAATTGAGAACGCAAGACCTACACTCAAACTTTTTTCAACACATGCCAGAAAGGTTTTTATTTAAAATCTTGCATCTATGAGTGCTATGAGTGGCTAACAGCTAAAACCGAGCGCAACAAGCTACGAGTAAAGAGACTGGAAATGATTCTGGCTGAAAATCGACAAACTGAACAGCTTCACCAAGGCAACTCTTAAACATCAAGGCTCCGAGCGCCATATAATGTCAGTTGTACGTACAGTAATATGCACATTACTTTTATATAGCTGCGCTAGCTGTAACAGAAATATGTCAGATATTGGGATATTGGTAGTGCAGTGGTTAAGATGTTGGACTGCTGGAACTGGAGGCTTATAGATTTGATTCCTAGCACCACCAAGTTACTACTGCTGTCCCAGAACGTATTAATACTTCCTTATACAGCATTTCCTGTTGACTTGCATGCTAATCAGTGACTGATGCAATCTAATGTGTTAATAATGGATGTAAAAATATTTCAAATTTCACTGCTTCACTATTTGAAGGCGAGAGCTTAACAATTACAAATGGCACAAATGATTTTGGGTTGCTAATGCAGAAACGAGAAGGGGTTTTTAAGTTCCTGCCACTTAGCAAAGGGACATCATACCTTGTAACAGATTATTCCAATGCATTATTAAATGCAATTATTATCCAAATACAAACGAAAAGACGATGCTAATAGCGCTGAGTAGGCTACTTGTTATTAGCTTTACTAATATCACTGTTTATTGTAATAAATCAGCTTCATTAAATAAAGTTAAATATACTTAACTTACACCAAAAATAAAACATTTAGTATAGGAGATTTGGACAGAATAAAAAGATTAATACAAAATAAAACCAGTTCAATTCTTCAAGTTTTTAATTATTAAACGTAAACTTTGGTCAACTAAAAAGTAAATAGTAAAAAATACCTATTACACTAACAGTATCTGATTTATTTATTTTCTTTAAGTTTGCGTCAAAGTCAACTCTTATACAGTAAAACATTTATGTACTTTGCTCTGAATAAGGACAAATATGCTTAAGCTCCGCCCATTTCTCAAGCTCCTTTAATGTCCCTGAATAACTCGGGTCATTATGACCAGCATAATATTGTTATTTCTGTAATAATAATATTAAATATTTTAATACTATCTTTTTATCCATCCATCTTATTTCATTCATTCATCCATCCATCCACCTCATACCATTATCTATCCATCTCATACCATCATTCATCTTATTCCATCCATCCATCTTATCCCATCACCCTTCCATTCATCCACCTCATACCATCATCCATCCATCCATCCATCCATCCATCCATCCATCCAATCTATCCATCCAACTCATTCTATTCATCTTATTCCAACCATCCATCCATCCATCCATCTCATCTCATCATCCATCTATCTCATCCCATCATTCATCCATCTCATTCCATCCATCCATCAATCCATCCATCCATGCATTCATCCATCCATCTATCCATCCATCCATCCATCCATCCATTGTCACATGTTGTGCATTCAGAGTTGTAAAAAGTATTTAGTTGAGTAAAAATAGTCTTCCTGTTTTCAGTTTTCTCCTCTACTCTATGAGGTAGAATTGTTGCATAATTCCAAATAAAAAGATCATGATAAGTCTCAGAGTTTCACAAACATAAATTAACTTCACAAATAGATAAAATTAGACTTGCAAATAAAAACATACTTACAAAAATATTTTTATTAACACCACTTGGTCTGGCAGTCATTTGTGAATCGCGTCCTGCACATTTGTGGATCATTGCACTCATTTTGAAACAATCTCTAAACGTTGCATCATCCGACCTTCAGCTAGAAACCCAAACCTCAATTGTTTTGCCCACTCAAACTGCATTATGTGCTAAAGTGTTGTCGTAATGACTCATGACTGCATCCATGCAACATTGTACCACCTAAATCATCTCAGCAGGAGTTGAAGGGGAATTTTTTACCCACCAGATTTTCGCTTGCAAGATTTTGCCTTTTGAAATCTGGGGCGATAACAGATCTCTGAGTCCAGATCGATATCAGTGCATATGAATCAGATCCCAGTGCACCAAAAATAATCTGGTGGAAAAGGAAAAATATTCCCTGGCAGGAAGTCGGGCTATTTGTTCAAAATTTCCACTTTCAAATTCCTGCTAAATCTAGTTGCATCTCCCAGTTGGTGACTGATTTTCAATTTCCTTTAACTTTACCCCCCTCTCGTCTCTTGATGTGGTATGTGTAGTTTGACACAGAACAGAGGAGTCAAAGTTGTGGTAAAGCTCGTGTCTGGAACACACACACACACACACACACACACCACACATTCGGAGGCTAAACAAACCCTGACTTAGGGCAGTTTTTAATGCTCCAATGGATGTAAGTGTGGAAAGGGCCTTCTAGGGGTCACATGTGATGGAGGATCAGGAGCAGCATCTGTGTCATATCTGTTTAGCAGTGTGAATGAACAAAATGTGGGCAACTGAGACTTAGGTGGAATGTGGAAAACTAAGGGAAATGGGAGCTCAGTGGTTACAGTGTTAGCCTACTGATCAGGCGTTTGTGGGTTCAACTTCCAGCATCATTGCTGGGTTCCTGAGGAAGACCCTTAACTTCCAAGTTGAATTAAAAAATGTAATAAATATAATATTCAAAAACATTTTTTGTTCTGCTGGTTGAAAATCTCTTCACATCCTGATAGCCGTCATTAAGTTAATCTGTCTTAATGTGTTTAGATGTATTTATATATTCTGTGGAAGATGTAGGACCAAGAAATGTTTGTCCAATCAAAAGATTTGGTGTGAACATTATGATAGGCTTTCCTACCCGCCTGTCAACATATGTATGTATAGCAAAAACCTGAATTAATCTCGGTGTGTGTGTGTGTGTGTGTGTGTTTTCACACTGGAGTTGACTACAGGAGTCAAAGTGTCTGAAAGATGATCTCATGGTTACAGTATTTCTTTTGGACAGGTAGGAATATGGTGTGATTGGATTTCGGTGTGTTTTTTAATAGTAACTCGTAGTTTATGTAGTTTTTGTATTGTTCAACTACTTCAGCAGTGAGCAACCGGGTTCGTTTCATATAGTTGGTATTTTAGTCCTGTTACTAACTGTATTATAATGTTTTTTTTTACCGGTGAATGAATTGATGTATTGTAGTAATGTTGTCTTTTCGCGTCTAGTCTGTGCGCGTTTATATGTTCAGAAGGCGTGACACCGCCCAAATTGGCAAATCTGCTCACCAGGTTGCTAAAAAGCGTCCTCTATTTTATTCTGTTGTTGTAGTCCGTCGATGACACATCATAAAGGAAAGTATTGTTTTCATAGCATTTTATAATTCCACCTAGTAGCACATGTTCAAACACTGTGTATAGAAGAGACAATTGTGCTCTTGTTGGTCATGCATTTGACAGAAAAACATGGCAGACTTTGTGTTGATGTCATGAACGGTCGCAGATATGGAATCAGTTGTCATGCACCATGAGACCCTACACGAGATTAAACTATGGAATTTTGTTCCCCGACGTTCACGACACCCTACGTCAAAAGTGTGCGAAAATCGGGCTAAAACCGTATCTATCGTCTGAGCGGAGCTCTTCTGCTAAATGACAGAACTGTAAATATAGCTGCTGTTTTAATGAAAGTCTAATTTAAGTACTGTAATTATAAGACTTTTCTTATTTCTGAAGAAAATCTTCAGTGAGTTCAATTATCGTAACATTTTATAGGCAGCAACGGTAACATTGCTGTAACAGTCATTCGTTTGAGCACTCGTTACTGAAAAAGCCGTTTAGTAAAGCTGTTTATTTCTAGTGCTGTTATTCCCATCACTGGTCCCAGCTCATCTGGATGCATTAAAAAACATTCAGGTTATGTAATTTTATATATTAGAGTACCAAAAAATTCGATAACCAAAACCAACAAAAATTAATACAGGGACCAGCAGGTATTTTTAATATAACGTCAAACCCGGATAAGAATTTCTCCAATGTAACACTCCTCAGAATTCTTTCTTTAACTTGGATCTTTCACAAAGGACATTGTGTTCCGGTTGTTCGAAAACCGTTGTCAGGGACATGGAACAGTGAAACTAATCTCAGCAGTATGTGGACTCATACTGAACTTCTCTGTCATCGTCGCACGATCCCGAGCGGCTATCAATTCAAACGGCGCTGCGCGGCAGCTGCTTAGCAGAATAAGGGATCTCAGAGAAACAAGCGTTTGCTCCGTGCATGTGTGGATGTCCATCTGTGTTTCTGTTGTATGCGAGTGTTATTTGAAGCATCCGCCATCATGTTCGAGAGAAGCCACAGATGGTAGCCAGACGTCTCGTATATATATTTTGTGAGAACCACACAAACGATGAGATGGAGAAGAAGATCACTCGGGGACAGATTTAGGTCAGAGAAACAGCAACATCTGCACATGTTAGCTTTTGGCTGGGTTTTTT
Organism: Bagarius yarrelli; assembly: GCA_005784505.1. Classification (NCBI taxonomy): domain Eukaryota; kingdom Metazoa; phylum Chordata; class Actinopteri; order Siluriformes; family Sisoridae; genus Bagarius; species Bagarius yarrelli. The sequence continues at coordinate 620,254 of VCAZ01000116.1, read as the reverse complement.
TTTTTCTCGCTCCACTTATGAATGTTGTGAAAGGCAAATGACTTTCTGATGAGTTTTTTATGGTTTTACCGACTTTAAGGCCTTTGTTAACACAGTTCTCATTTGTAATCATCAAGTTCTGTCAATTAATATGTAATCAGTGTGGATGGGATTTTCCACCAGAATAAAACGAATGTTACTAATTGATTGCCAGTGACGTTTTAATTGGAGCATAAACTCTAAATCAACAGAGAAGAGAAGAAGAAAGTAGAAAACACAGCGTGATGATGGATCGATGAACAAGAACATTTGCAATTTGTGTATGTTGCATATTTGTTGGCTCTTGCTGGTTGAAAAATTGCTGGTAACCCATTCCAGTTACAGCCAGTTAAAAGAATGTAGGGTTAAAGGAAATAAAGGGTTTGAGGAATTCAAAAGAATGTAGTGTTTAGGAAGCAAAAGGTTTAGGAAATAAAAAGAAATGTAGGGTTAAGGGAATAAAGGGTTGGGGAATAAAAGGGAATGTAGAGTTAAGGGAATAAATACTTTAGAAAATAAAAAGAAATGTAGGGTTAAAGGAATAAAGGGTTGGGGGAATAAAAAGGAATGTACGGGTTTAGGGAATAAAGAGTTTAGGGAATAAAGAAGGAATGTACGGTTTAGGGAATAAAAAGAAATGTAGGGTTTAAATAATAAGGCATTTAGGGAATGAAGAAGGAATGTAGGGTTAAGGGAATAAAGGGTTGAGTGAATAAAAAGGAATGTTGGGTTAAGGGAATAAAGGGTTGGGAAATGAAAATGAATATAGGGTTTAGGGAATAAACAGTTTAGGGAATAAGAAGAAATGGAGGGTTGGGAAATTACACGGTTTAGGTTATAAGAAGGAATGTAGGGTTTAGTACAAGGGTGTCCAAACTCGGTCCTGGAGGATTTAGCCTTAAATTGTCTCAACACTCCTACCTGTAAGTTTCAAGTACACTTAGCAACATTTTGACTATTTGGGTCAAGTGTGTTTGATTACGTTTGGAGCTAAACTCGACCGAGTTCGGACACCCCTGGTTCAGGGAAAAAGTGGTTAAACGTGTGATCTATATGTGTGTTTGCCAAGTAAAACACCCTTCTAAACACGATTAACCCTTAACAATCCTGAACGACCTTGAATAACCAATGAAGCACTTAAAAAGAGTGTATGCATTTACATGCCCAACACTTCTCTTTACATGGATACATTCCTGAAATTCCATTTTTTCACTATTTTTATCCAGACTTTAGTATTACTGCCCACATACTTACGCACTACTTATTTGTACTGTTTTTTTAATCTTTCAATTTTTCATCTTGCTGTTAATAAAATCAAAGCATAGACAATCATAAAAAGTCTGTGTTTCTGTGTTTGTCTATCACATAGAACCCTTATATTTTATTCTACAGATGGCTTCGTATTGAAACGGCCTGTCATCATTTTCTGCTTTATACATAGAACCTGTCAGGCTTAATACCTTGTTTGATTTTGACTCTAAATCGTTCTACATTAACAGCATTTGGCAGACGTTCTTATCCAAAGCGACGTACATTTATCTCTTTCATACAACTGACTAATTGAGGGTTAAGGGCCTTTCTCAGCAGTGGTAGCTTGGCTGTGCTGGGATCGAACCCTGATCTTCTAATTAGCTGTCCTACACCTTAACCACTGATCTACCACTTTCTAACAGAACCTTTAACAAGCGTTAAGGTTTACATCTACGGTATGGAGCACTTGACGTTATCCGGAGCAATTCACATTTATCGCAGTTGAGGATTAAGGGTTATGCGCGTAAGCCCAGCAGTGAAAGCTCTGGGCATTGAACTTATGATCTACTGGTCAGTAGTCTAACATCTCAACCACTAATCTACCAAAAGCTTTTTTTCTGACAGATAAAGCTACAAGAACATGAATTTATTCCATAAATTTTTAAGAAGAAAACCCCAGATTTAATATTAGCCATTATTAACTAGACTAAAGATGATTGTGGTTGTTTATTTCGCAGAACTTGCAGAAAACAGGGTCTGCAACTTCTCAGTAACACAACAAACCGTGTTACTTCTCTTATTGAATTAAAGTTTAAAAAAGCCTAGAAAGAAAATAAATGTTTATAGCTGCTATAAAAAGCGATATAAGAAACTAACATGAAGTTGATTTTCTCCTTTAACTCCTAAATAGAATTTGCATTTCATAATTAGTTTGTTTTTAAGACTTGTTGAAATGTTGGGAATCTCTGAATATAACTTGAGAATATTTGACAACTGGATTCTGCACACTGTTATAATCAATAATTAACAGTGAAACAGTGATTTCTGTAGGAATCCACTTTTTTTTCTTTCTTTAATGGGAGTCGGTCTGTATCAGAAAATGACACGGGCTGAAGTGACTCTTTAAGTATTACTGTGGAAATGATTTTAAATGTATTTCTATCGAATCCTTATTCTAGATTACTTAATTATTTTATTACTTTTCTGTTTTTCAACCTTTTACTCATGTTGTTGTCTGTTTGAATTCTCTTGTCGGTTGGCGTGCGATATCACCTGCTCATCACCATGAGACGTTATGTTAAATGTCGCATCTGTTGTGCTGAAATTTGCACATTAATAACCAAGGAGTGGTTTTACTTTGAAAGCAAACCTTTATTTTATTTTATTTTATGAGTAAAACAAATATTCAAAATGACTTTTTGGAAAAAATGTCTGGCATTGTTTAGAGCGCCGGTCTAAATGTGGGGACGGGTTGAATCAAGCCTCCTGGCTGTAGTTGATGGTGATCCCAGGTGGGATACAGCAGTGATGTGTATTAGCTTGTAACTTCCTGCTAGGATGCTAATGTTTTAATTAACTCATAGACCTTTAAAGTTCATGATCTGCTCAATCTTTTTTTTCTCCAGCTATATGTTGTGAGTTGTAATATTTCCTTTATAGCGGAGATCACCTTTCTGAGGATTCTGCTCGCTTGCTCAAGACGCTTAGCAATGCTAACCCAACCCCCTTTAAAAAGCACAAGGATGTTCTCCGCAAACTTGTTAGTTTAGTAAACAGTGAGCTAGTAACATCATGAAGCCAAGTTTTTTTTTGTTTTTTTTTATTAGTTTTATTTTTATTTAACACATTTAAATCATTCAAATAACTTTTATAAAGTACAAGCAAAACGTCACCATGAAATAACCAGTACTTATCAGACTACGGAGACGTTTATTCAAGAATTTTATTATAAACAGGAAGAAAAACCCACAATTAGGCCCAAATTTTATGTCGGAGCGTGAGATGAGCTGGGTTTGGATTAACGGTGAGCGTGAGCAGAGCATCAGTGCCGTGAGCCACTGAGCGAAATGCATGCCCACAGAGCGAAATATGGAGCCGGGTGCCACATCACTTCTTTTCTCTCACATGCTCTGCTACCGATATTGCAACCCATATAGAATAAAATATATTTAATAACGTATAAAGTAATAAAGGAAATCCATGTATTCCTCTTTCTCTATAGGTCTCCAGAGTTGGCGTGTTGCAGTGGATGGGCACAGCTAGGAGACGAGTGTTTGACACGTAACGACTTTTCATTTTACTTTAATCAGGGATATGAATAAATCTAAATAAAAATCTTATGTTAAAATGAATATTTTTGTTAAATTATATTTAAGTGTGCAAGGCGTTATATCATTAATGATATATACGCTGAGACATTTGGCACTCAAATGATCTGGCTTACTGTACTGGACTATATGTTTAAATAGGATAGGTTCAGACATCTTGGCTCGCGTTTATAAATTATAATTGTAACATGAGTAAAGCAGAATACTCCAATTATACTCCAAATACTCCAAGTAGATTAGGTGAAGTCAAAAAGTGTCTTTAAATGTGGTTTATAGGTGGATTTTTACTGCACATTTTAGAACAGATTTTTTTGTCTTTCTTAAAACTGATTAGAAATACTGTTCAGTTATAACTGTATCTAAAATATTCTTACCCCAGTCATATTTTGTCCCCAGCGCTCTGTGAGGGTAATTTTACTTGTAAGGAGAACGAGGTGTGTGTCCGACCGAACGAGTGCCGCTGCCGTCATGGATATTTCGGAGCAAGCTGTGACACCAGTAAGAGACTGTTTTGTGTTACGACTTCCTTCCTCTTATACAAATTTTTTTAGCGTTCTTAGCAAATGATGATAGATAGCACAGATGTTCATCACTGCATACAAAACTAGTCTGTTTTTTATTTATTTTCTCCACAGTTTCGCTAAAAAAATAATGTAGAATATAAGTATTCTGTTTTGCAAATATCTGAATTGAATGCTTAAAAACTAAGTCACTCGAAATGCATTACATTGAGTATGTCGACTAGTCCATGTGTCATAAAAAGCGCAAAAGTTATGCTATAGTTTTGCAATAGGAAACAGGAAGTTAGCCATGCAAAAGCCAGTCATGTTTTAGAATGCACCTGTAGTCCAGGAAACACCAGTTTACCAAGAAAAGTGGGCAGCTTTCATTTTGTTTACTCGCGCTATATAGAGGTTTGTGTTTCACGCAAAATATCTCTCTTCCCCTATAGAATGTCCGGCTCAATTCTGGGGTCCGGACTGCAAAGGTAAATGCACGTGCCACCCTAACGGGAAGTGCGATGACGTAACAGGCAAGTGCACATGCCACTCAAATCGCTGGGGTGAGAACTGTGAGAAGCCATGTTCCTGTCAGAAGGGCAAATGTGACCAGGAGACTGGCAAATGCACGTGCCATGCCGGGTTTTGGGGTCCGCACTGCAGCAACAACTGTTACTGTAGCCTAAATTCAGTGTGTGACCAAAGTACAGGCCGCTGCCTCTGCTCTCCAGGGTGGTACGGGCGTAACTGCGGTGCTCAGTGTGCCTGCAACAACTCCCCATGCGAGCAGTTCACCGGGCGATGCCAATGCCGGGAACGTCTGTGGGGCCAGAATTGTGAACGCTATTGCCAGTGCTTGCACGGGAAATGCAACCAGCTAGACGGATCCTGCACCTGCAAACCTGGTTACAGGGGCAAATTCTGCAGAGAGCCATGTCCTGCTGGGTTCTACGGGCAAAACTGCAGGAACAAGTGAGGAAGAAGTTGGTTTTTTTATATTGTTTTTGCAACTTGACTGTACTAATTCATATAATATAGCCAGAAAACAGGGACCAGGAAAAGATTAAACCAAGTGGATTTGGTTTTGCATATTTGCCAGCGAGATTTACTGAATCTTTACTTCTCTTTCTCTAGATGTGGTCACTGTAAGGGTCAGCAACCATGCAAAGTCACAGAAGGACGCTGTGTTACCTGTGAAAGAGGCTGGAATGGCACCAAATGCGATCAGATGTGTGCACCAGGCTTTTTCGGAGAAAACTGTAAAGATGAGTGCCCACCATGTAAGGATGGACATTTTTGCAACCGCATCGATGGAAAGTGCTCCCACTGTAATCCTGGCTTTATCGGAGATCGGTACAAACAAATCTTTTATTAGTGGTTGGTTTGGGGTTCTTTTTGTTTGATAAACTATAGTTTGAAAAATAAACTCTTTCCTATTTATAGCTGTGAGGTTCGATGTCCCAATGGTACCTACGGGGAAAACTGTGAGAATGACTGCAGCCACTGCTTTAACGGGGAATGTCACTTTGCGACAGGAGAGTGCCTCTGTGATCCAGGATTTTATGGGACTTTGTAAGTGTCACACCTTTTTAAGTAGTTCTTTCTTTTGAAAGAAAGAAAGAAAATAAATAAATAAATAAATGATGCATGTATCGCCATATATGACAAGTCAAATCTTTTCATTTTCGGAAGGAAGATCGGAAAGATTTTCCAAAAAAAAGTTAGGAAAGCTAAGAAAGGAAGGAAGGAAGAAAGGAAGGAATAGTACACGGAAATAAACAAACAAACAATATAGAAGAAAAAACAACATAAAGGAAGGATTTTCATGCAATTATCCTTACTTAATTCAAGTATTTTCTCTTAATTTCCAGTCTACCAAATTTAATTTCAGTCTCCAGATTAGTTGCCAACAGCTTCTCTGAAAGTGTATTTTGGAACCTTCTGGAAATCTGGAACCTTTAAGAAGGTGTATCCTATATCGTTCTAATCTGCAATCTGAAAGTGTTGGTGTTGTCTGTATAGGATGTTAATAATATAGCAAGCTCACCTATTAATTTGCACCCGTTTATTTAGCAAAAACACAAACAAAATTCGATGGATTGGTAGATCAACCTAAAATGGGGTTTTCCAAAAATGTTGACATTAAACAAAGAAATAACAGAATAACATGGGGCCATTTTTTTTTTTAAACTTGGTGAGCATGTACTGCCCAATGTTTATCAGATCCCTGAAAGTTTCTATTCCTTTTTATAACCCCTAAACATTTATTGCTATTTTATAATTTGCGTATGTTTTTCCATGGCTCCAGGGGCGTGTAGCGCTTTCATTCCATAAGCGTTTGTGGTTTCGATGCGATTCAGCACATTAACAGATTAAGATCTCAGCCATGATGTTTGCTGCTAAAGTGCATGTGAGCAGACCGTTTCTATCTTATTAGGTCTGTTTAGAGAAGAAGCAGCCACAAAAACTTTTTATTTAAATCAGCTCAAAGAACAAATCCGGTACGAAGCCTTTCCCGATGGGAGCGATGAATGAAATAAAAAAAAAATTAAAAAATTAAAACAAGTTCTAAAAACATTTTCACTGATGGCATTAAAAGATTAAAACTCTTCTGTTTCTCTCCGTCTTATCTGATTAGCACAAATCACAGAGTGTGTTAAATAAAGGTTCATTCTGACGGCCCCAAAATCTGTTCTCCTTCAGAATGATTTGGAAATGCCCTTTTATAACTTTTGACTTGAAGCATGTGCAAAATCCATCCAATCTGAAAGAATTACCCACAGGGAGGTGATGTTATTGACCAGGAAGTAATGCTATAAAACATAATAAACATATAAGCTCTTTTTCCTCAGCCTGTGTCTCTCTGACATGCTGGGGCGCAGACATGAGTGGCAAATAATTTGCCTGGAGATGCTAGCAGTGTTTTAAGCACTTAAACACTTCCTACCAGAACTAATGGGCCAATACGTAGTAGTAGGCACAGACAACTTACGTCAACCACCAGAGGGGTCTGCACTCGCCCACTTTACAAGCTGGAGCTGAGAGCGATCTAAATCTTGGGTCCCTAAATCAGGGAGCAGTCATTCTGTTGAGGCAGGGGCTGAGGTCTGGGAAATGAGAACTCCACCCAGAGGTGGTGGAGCTGAGATGGTCGACATCTGTACACAATTTCGCGCTGATCTCAGAAGTTCTAGAGGGAGTACGCTGGGACAGTGTCAGACTACTGCTAGTAGCTCTGTCCTGGCCGGCCTGCGAATGGTTCTCAGACCTAGTGTCCGTTTTAGACAGTCATCGCTTCCAGATACCTATAAAGCAGGGGGCACAGCCCCTTGCAGTAGGTCTCTAGACCGAAGTCAATGAAACAATACTCTAATTCAGAGGTCCTGCCGCGAGAAAATGCTATGCCCTAAAATGGAACCTATTTGTTCCATGCTGCAAACACAAGCAGCAGGAGCAGTTGCTCCTGCCCAGTTGGGTAAGTGCTGGAATTCCTGCAATAACTTCTCTTAAAGGGTAGCACAGTCCAAGACATGCCTAATCCGTGCCCCTCTGGGTGGTAAATTGGTGGGCAAAGACACTATCGTAAAACGGTTTCTTCATGGCATGAGGAGATTGAAACCTGCAACTGAGGTTCCTGTCATGCTACCTGACTATGCTTCTCGCCCCAAAGTATGTATGTATGTACCCAAAGTGCCTTTATCGGTGCCAGGTCTTATTGAACTGCAGGCCTCTACAGAGCTGCCCCAGGGAGAAGTTAAGATCAGCTATTCGGCTGTTTGTTCATACACAATGACTCGTGTTTAAAGATTTTTTTGCCGAGCATGGCTAATATAAATTGTGTTTGGTTTTAAGGTGCCTGTAAAGATTTGTAGTGTTTCACCTTTGCGTTGCCACTCGAGATTTACATGTTCTACATAAAACTTAGGTCTGTATGTGTTCAGCTTTTGTGAGACACAAATACTGACATTTTTAAGGTGCTCCTTTGTTTTGGCACTAAATCGTCAGCAGCAGCTGTGGGTGCCTTGGGCATCTTATAAAGATCTTAGCGTTTGTGTCCAAGCACTCGCCCAGCCAACATCCGCGTTCCAGATATTTTACTATTCGCATCCACCTAAAACTTTGACCATATATTTGAAATATTAAAACGCTCATGAATTGTTTATTTATTTATAGTGAGATGCACATTTGCGATATTTCGCTAATTTTGATATATTGCGCAGCCCTATTTCAAGTTCAAGAAGCTTTACTTGTTACTAATTGCTTTTTTTTTTTAATTTCTTTTTCTAGCTGCAATCTAACATGTGAGTCTGGACAGTTTGGGGTGAACTGCGCCCAAACCTGCCCTTGCCATGATAAAAACTGCAACCCTGTGTCTGGAGACTGCAATCTATGTAAGAACAAGTTGTCCTCTGTCTTTATTTCTTTTTCCCTCTTTTTTGTAAATCTGTGAGAAAACTCGATGGATAAGCCTGGGACAGTTTGCTATGACGTCTGTTTTGGAGACACTGGGAGTATTCTTGGAGGCTTTAAGACATACTTGTGGGGTCGTACATCACTTGTTTTTTTCCATTGCATCAAGGGAATTGAAGGACATGGTGTGCTTGCTAATGCGGAGGGCAGAACGAGTCAACTGCAAGTATTAAAAAAGCCCAAACAGTTAAAGTTGTGCATCTACTTCATGATCATCAAAAACAGGAATTATAAGGTGTCATAAAGGCCTTATAAAGGATTTCTCTCACTTTGTTAAATTTATTCTAAAGAAAAACTTGTAATGCTGTTAATATATAGTTAATATTATCTTAATATGTTATTCTATCTTAATATATTATTCTAAATTTAGCACTATTCTGAGGTAAAAACTGTCTTGAGGTAAAAAACTCAAATATTTTTTTGTATAAAAACCATCCTGAGGTAAAATATTCACTAAAACCAAAACTAAATCGGTACTAAAGAAAAAAATCAATTCTGAGGTAAAACCCATCCCATAGTAAAAATGTCCTGAGGTAAAAGTTATTCTGAAGTAAACATAATCCAGTGATGGACTCTATTCTGTTAACACTATCCTGAAGTAAAAACTATTTCGAAGTATACACACATTTAAATGTAATACTTGAGGTAAAAATGTATTAAAGTACAAATGTAAAACCCTGTACTAAGGTAAAACCATTCTGAGGTAAAAACTGAGGTGAAATTACTCTGAAGTAAACACTATATTGAGGGTTAAAATCCTGTAGTAGAAAAGGTGACATAAAGGTCATATAAAGCTTTCTGGTCACCTTAAAATCTATCCTGGAATAAACCCTATCCTGATGGAAAACCTGTGATGCTGTAAATGTAATAAGGTCTTTTTTATAGTAAACACTGTTGTACTGAGGTAAAACCCATCCTGAGGTAAAAAGCTGTGTAAAAGAAAAATGTATCCTGAGGTAAAAACTTCCCTAAATACAAAAAAGTAAAAAGGTAAATTTATAAAAGTTCTATTCATCACCCATCCTAATATAAAAACTTACTGAGGTCAAAACTGTCTTTAGCCTGAAGTAAACACAACCCTAAGGTGAACAGCATGACGGGCTGATGGCTCCAGCTGATGTTCCTCAGTGTGGAGAGAAAACTGACCCAGAGAACTGACCCAATAACAGAAAGGTTTATTTTAGTGTGTGTGACTCAGCGTTTCTAGCTGAATGCAGGACATCATATGCCTCATCACCAGCGAAGATGTGGATTTGGTTTATAGGAGAGCAAAAAAAAAATATGAGAATGAATAAGCGATGTTGTGAGACAAAAACAAACAAATACACCAACCCGTCAAAATGAACGATGAAACACAATGTTTACATGAGTCTTTCTGGTTGTTTATATTTAATTTTGTTGTTTATTTTTTTTATTTGCTGTATATTTTTGGTTCTGTTATTTTTAAATGAGGCAGCACGGTGGCTTAGTGGGTCCCGGGTTCAATTCCCAGGCAGGGATCTTTCTGTATGGAGTTTGCATGTTCTCCCCTGCTTGTGTGGGTTCACTCGGGGTTCTCTGGTTTTCTCCTACAGTCCAAAAACATGTTAGGTTGATTGGTGATTCTAAATTGCCATAGGAGTGTGTGAGAGAGTGTGTGTGGCCCTGTGATGGACTAGAAACCTGTCCAGGGTGACCCCTCCTGCTTTTTACCCTTTCAGAGACAGCTGGGATAGACTTCAGCAGATCCCTGTGACCCCGAATTAGGGAATAAGCGGGTATAAAAGATGAATAAATGAAAATGGTTTTAAATGTTGTTGATTTTTGTTCATTTTATGTTCCTTTTATGTTTTATGTGATTATGATGTGATGTCATTTTGTTGCCATCCTTTCAAATTAGTTTGGTCTGCTGTTGTGTTTTTCGATATGTATTTTTTTGTGTTGTGTATCCTATTGTAATGTTTATTAACATAGCTGCTGTATACCTAAAATGCAAATATCGCAAACTTCTTAAATAATATCAAACATTACACTTTTTTCCTGACGCTAAAAGAAAGATTTATGGCTGAATAAAACACAGCTGTTGCTAGTAACATGCGTTGTTAGGTGTGTGTGTGTGTGTGTTCTATGTAGGTCAGTATAGTAGACAGCTGCAGCTTTTTAGCATAGTTGCCCTGATGGTGTTTCCAGAGTGGTGTCTGATTTTTATAGCTGTGTTTTTTGGCTTGCTTTCTGTTTTAGCAAAAGAAAGAGGATAGAAATTCTGCAGTTAAAAAAGAAACAATAAGAGAGACAGAGAGAGAGAGAGAGAGAGAGAGAGAGAGAGAGAGAGAGAGTTTATTTGGTAGCTTTAGTGCAATACGTATTGGTCAGTGAAATAGTTTTGTTTTTTGCTGTAAGTTACAGCCACCATGTTCTACCAGATGGTAAAGCTTTTCTGTGCACAGCAACAACAATCGTAACCAATTACACACATTTAGCCTGTTAAACAAATCTCCTAATCACAGATGTGTATGTAAATCATACTCGCTCCCGAACTACACATGTTCACGTGCTATGTAACTGTCGCTCTAAAGAGTGCCCAAATATTTCCATGTAGCCAACCCATTTCTGTCCCCTTCCTGTTGTTAATCAAACGAGTCCCTAATGTTTTATCCAATTCCTTCCTTTCCTTTGCTTTCCTCAGATCCTAACCAGCGGATGGGTGTGATTGCTGCAGGCACGCTGGTGTCCTTACTGCTGATTGTCCTGTTCTCTCTGCTCTGCTGCTGCTGCCTCTGTAGCAACAAAGATCGCAGTAGGTATGTACGTTAATATCCGCCGTCTAATACAGCACAGATTTGAGCGGTTCCGTCTCATATAACATCATTCACACGCTGCGGGTTGTTCTGGTTTGGCTCATAATCGTACAACAACTGTAGTGTGGCGATATTTGTTTTGTAACGAGTCTCCAGTATCGGCTTTGTAATACAGATGTTCAGTAACCGGCAGATTTTTTTTTTTTTATTTCAAAAAAAAAATATGGCTGGTAAAAAGAATGACATCATAGCTATATATTAAGAGGGTACGATGTGGCTCAGTGGTTAACGTGTTGGCCTGCTAACCAGAAGATCGTGTGTTCGATCAGTTGTGAAATGAAATAAATTTAACTTGCTAAGAATGTCTGCCGTCTGCCTAATGCCGTAAATAGATTAAACTATTTTACATCATTACATGCAACTATTAACAAGTTATTATTTAATAATAACACAGCAGCCTGGTGTCTTTAGCTGGTTGTTGTGTCATTCACACACATTTTGTGTCTTACAGTTCAGATCACGAAACGTCGACCAGCAGTAAAAAGGCCAAAAGGATCCTGTGTGGACGATTCAGCCGAATCAGCACCAAACTTCCCAGAATCCCTCTGCGGAGACAGAAACTCCCTAAAGTCGTCGGTATGTCCATGTTATTCATGTTTAAAGTGCCTTATTCCACTACAACCTTTGGTAAATGAAGAGGTTCCATTGAAAAAACCTCTTTCTTTTAAAGGGTCAACAAAGAAATTCCCGGGGTAAAAAATTAATTACCAAATAGAAATACATGTTATTAAATATGGTCTCGAGGTGTAAATCAATAAACTAAACCTGATAAAGTCTAAGAAGAAATGTTTATTAAGGTGTCGTAAGTGTGTGACCCAGAAAAAAAACAAAAAAACACCCTGGTAGAAATGATCAGGAAAAGTAATTTGTGGGTTCAATTCTCAGTACCAGCTGGCTGCTACTGCTGGGCCCCTGAGCAAGACCCCTTAACCCTCAACTGCTCAAATGAATAAAAAATGAAGATAAGTCACCCTAAATAAATTAGGTCAGCCAAAAGTTTTTACTTTTGCTTCAATCTTTAACTGTGTTCCAATAATAGTGTTAATAATTTTCGCCTTTAGTTACTAAGCATTTTATTATTCGTCCTACCGAAATTTAGACAAGAATAACGACTCCCAGTTTTTTAAAAAGTGATGTAATCCTATGTGAGGTAAATAATTTGATGAAATTGAGTTTGTTTTTTCAGACCAGATTAAATAAAAACAGTTCACTCAGAAATTTGGACCCTGATTTATGTACAGTACGTGTCGTTTTTCATAGCAGTTAGCATCTCGTGCTTTTTCCTTTTTTTACCCACTTTAACTTGAGCCTATATATAAATGCTTGTCTCAATGACGGACATGTTATTTTACTTGCTAAAGCTTAAGTACACAGTGCTGTTTTTATTAATAGCCACCCACTGTGGTTAGTCTGCATCACTCTGGGCCGGCGATATTTATATAAACTGGATTAGTTTACTGTGCATGTTTGCGGGATTCTGGTGTTTCAGACTGATATCCTGCACGTCTTACGCCACGTCACTTTGGCTACCAAACATTAACGCTCGTCTCCTTTCTCCGTTGATCCGAGATCCGGCGGTAAAATGCTGTCGCCGGGTTAAAAAGTGAACTGTAGTTACTCAGTCTGTCTTGTTGCTTTCATTTGAAAGGAATGCACTCGGTACCGGTCTTATTGCTCTTGGCTCTTCGTGTTGCCGTGCGTCTGTATTATCCCGATTCCAAATTGGCGCTGTTTTCTTCTCCGGTTTCTTCTCTCTTTTTCCTATTTAAAACCCTGTGGTTCAGAGATCAGGTTCAGAATGATCCTTAATCAAAGACGCTCCTGTTTTTGCCAAGACGGAACCCCTGTGGTGGCTCTTGTGGTCTGTGTGATGCTGGAAAACTGGCTGTTAGGAGGATTTTTTAAAAGAAAATAAAGGTGTTCAAATAAATATCAACATCTTGGAAAGGTTTCGTGCAGCTAATCAGTGTGTTGTTGAAGGTTTTATTTAGAACATTTAATTTGTACTTTTTATGTAAATCTTCTAAAAAATCAGGCTACCGGGAAGAACAAATGTTTAAAGGCCCCTAAGATTTTTTTAAGTGTATTGTACTTATTGGATACATTGCAAAGGTTCTTCATCAACCTTTATTTTATATATTTTTTTGGTGTACAGGTTCTCTCGACTGATACCATAGAGAGCTCTTTAAGTTCCTTAAGGTCTATTTTTATACAAGATTCTATAAAACAATTTGTGAAGGTTTGGCAACCGGAATGTTATAACACTTTTTCTATCCATTGTTTCACATTCAAGGTTGATTTAATTCATGATGACTGCAAAGCAATCAATTTTGGTTGCTGAAGCACCTTTCGATAACTGAATCTTAGGCTTTTCAGTGGGTTTTCCAACTAACTACAATATCTCACGATCTGTTTTCATTTCTTGCTAAACTGCCAGGGTGATTTTCTTTATACGGTTCTCCACACAGTCAAAGAACCACAGATACTCATGTACATCACCTACAGAATTCACTTTATTGATGCAATGGGAGGTTCTTCAAGCAAGCAAAAGTTCTGTTGTGGTATTTCTCTAAATAGTCATTTCTACTGGATATCTTTTTTAAAGTTTTTATTTTACAGTAGATTCAGTAGTATGTTTGTCATAATAGAGTTCATTTATAGTAGCACTACTTTTTGTTTGTAAAAAAAAGGTAATATTTTACTTTAGGGACCAATTTCCAATATTAGCTGGTTGCTTATTAGCACTAATATTAGCATAGTACCAACCATACGGAACCAGGAAAAAATTAATCGCCTAAAGTTTCTTTGAAAAGCTGGAAAGATAATTTACTGCACAACTTGTACATTATCAAAGTTTTATTTATGACATAGCATCGCTTTTATTTTCTTTAAGCACCCCGTTTGTAACGTTAACTCGCTTATCCAAACTTAAGAAGTTCAGCAAAATTTACATCACATGCTAGTTTCCGGCATAACGATTCAAATTTATTGAAAGTCTATCTCAGACACACAAACACACAAAAGACAGAGTTAAAACGTCCCAGTGACACAACATCATGCGCACATCTTTTGCCGTCTCGTCATTTCCTCTTTCTTTTTTTGCTTCATCTGCTGGGTTTTTTTCCCTATTTTTAATTCAGTGAGAATAGTTTCTGTGTGGCCTACAGAAAAACCACAAGCCAGTTCTGCTTATAAAGGCCAGGATTTGCCCGAAGACCTTTCTTATCTTTAATCTAGTTTAGAATTATCATCTCTGTGTCTGTGTCAAAATCTACCCTGAAACAATAATAACATATTTTTCAGGATTGTTCATATTTTTAATTAAAACTTAGCGAGCTACAAAAACACAGGCACAATAAAAAAAAAAAGAAAAGGCTTTTGTGGTGGCGTGTATAATAAAAGGCATCTTAAAATTAGCGATTAAGGTTGTACCACAAAGTTAAGCCGCAAAGTTTATTATATATTACAATATACAGCCCCAACAATTTTATCCATCCAACATGCTTTTTGGATGTTGATGAAACCTACATGCACATAACAAGGACAATTCCACAGACAAAAAGCTGGTGTGTTTTATTGGTCAAAAATTAGTAGGCTTGATTCAGTGATGCTCCCCAACATCCGATTTTATTTATTTTGATGGATTTTCGAAATAGTATTGGGGGGGGGGGGGGGAGGGGGGGGGGATGGGGGGATACCAATGTATTTACTCCAGATCAAATAATACAAAATAAATAGTTATCCTAGATTGAACATAACAATATTCACTGGGGTAATTTGTTACTCATAGGGTATATTAAAAATAAAGTTATAAAATTGAAAAGGTTATGTTTTTTTTTTCAGAATTTTGTCTGTATGTTGAAACGAATCTGTAATATAAAGGTTGCAAACATGGTTAAAAATAGTCTGTATTAAAAACTTTCATTTTGCTTGATATGTCCAAAGAAGATAAAGCAGCAAGTCAACACTCCAAAACAGAACAAGTTACATTTAGTCACTTCCTGTTTCAGCCTGGCCCAATCACAACACTCTTAGAATGCTTGAGAGGCTGGATCCCTTTTAGATACATTTCTAGGTGTATCCTATAGGGCTAATATCAACTTACTTCAAGTCACTAATATATCCATGGTCTGGGATCTTTGGAGGCTTTTTATCGACAGCTGTGTGGCTCGGTGCAGGCTAGCTGTGCCAGGAATGTGCTTAGGTCCAACATGCATAGCAGATTGTCGGTTTGTAGTGGCGTCAAATCCAGTCTGGAGCTGTCTCTCTGCTCCCAAAGCCTGCAGTTGTTAGCTTTCCATGACCCCACAGGAACAAAGCTTTTAGTCTGCTAGCACATAGTTGTCACATTCACATTGCAACAGGTTGAAGTGTGACATTCCTATGAGTTAAAGTTCTTTCAGTGTAAAAGTATCTAAAGACAAACTTTTATTCTTACCTTACTGTATGTACAAAATGTTAAAAATGATCGCATGGCAAGTCTGTACTTTCAGTTTCTCACGCTGTTGGTTTACACTGACCATCTGTTAGGTTTTCTTACTCCGTAAATAGAACTATGTTCTGGTGAAAGTTAATTTTACATACTAATGATAATAAAATGTTTTCTTTGCAAGGCTTCTATTTATCTTCATCTGCAAAATCCTTTCAGCCATCCTGAAAGTTTTAAATAAAAGAGGCCAAATTACTTGCATCACGTCAGAGAGCTGTAAATATGCCAGATTTGGGTGGTTAGCATTTTCTCCAGCTCTTCCTGTCCAAAAGCAGATGTGGAGAATAAACCACAGGCGTCTCACAGATGTCGTCCTTTTCTAGATCAGCAGAAAACAATATCAGCCACAGGCAGGAGAGTAGGACAAGGAGTCTGGGCCATAAAAAACACTCTGTCTGTCCTGGGTTTAAAGACTAGCTCTAAACAAAGATTCATCCAGTAAAAAAAAGTTGAAAATGACAGAGCAAACATCAATGGCCAAGAATAAAAACAGATTTGTGTAATACTTCTGCAGCTACTAGTAGATGCAAAAGAGACCCCCTTATTCATTATCAGGTTTATAAGGATATGCTGTAAACTATCCCAGCTGTCGCAGGTCACCAGTCCATCACATGGCCACATTTAGTTAAACAATCACACACACTCACTCCTATGGGCAATTGAGAATCACCAATCAATTTGAAATACATTCTTTTGGACTGTGGGAGAAAACCGGTGTACCCAGAGTAAACCCACAAGAGCACAGGAAGAACATGCAAACTCCACAACACATGCCTTCTTGCTGTGAGGTAACAGTGCTAACCAATAAGCCACATGCTTCTTGTTTCTGGTGAACCCCTAGTAAAACACCGTTACCCATCTTAATTGTTATATTTGTTTTTTTTTTTCTCTGTAATTTCAGTATCTCGTCATGACCCTGAGAACACCTTTGATTGCAGTTTCATAGAGCCTCCTTCTACCACTGAGCATCAGGCTCCATCCTGGTCCTCTCAGGAGTCCTTTTCCTCTTTTGAAACAACAGAAGATGGCCCAGTTTACTGCGTACCGCATGAAGGTGAGTCACTCCTAAAACCAGCTGCCTGTTTGGCTGACAGGACGCAGCCATTAGGGATTTGTGGAGTCTCTGAGCAATTTTTGTGATAACCCAGTCTGATGGAAAGCGATTGTGAAGACAGACTCGCTGTTGTGGTAATGCCAGGCCTTCAGGCGTGTGCACTGTGTGTGCATTGTGAAAATACAAACAGGAAATGGCATGAATGGCCGAGTCAGCAGAGGGAATGTGGCCAAGTCATGAATCATTTTCTTGTGTAAATAGTTGGGCAGGAGGGGAAAAACAATTGGTGTTTTCTAAGCAATTTGGTTCGATGGCAAAAAAATAGACGGAACACGTTCCCAGGCAGTCTTTTTTTACAGTAATGTGTAAATGTTCTGTAGACCAACCCTGAAAACCATAGTGTGGTTTACAAAAAGGAAAAAGCTGTTTTTATAGTGGGTTATTTTTTAATCATTTTTTTCTCTCATGTTTGATTCAGATACCATAAATGAGGGTAATGCAAGACCCAGCCCAAATACCACTTCAGAGAATTTAGTGGCTGGTCACGAGGATGATGCTGGAGAATACACCTCCCTCAAAGACACAAGGACAACAAAGCCTGTTAACGATTGCAGTGAGCAGCCTCTGCTCAAGTCAGACAGTGAAGGCTCTACAAGTGGGTCGGAGTCAGCTATGGGAGCCCTTTATGCCCGGATTGCCCGCCTCTCTAAGAATTCCAAAGAGGAGGAGGACAGCAGCACAGCTGAGACCAAAGCCAGTGACAAAGCCATATGCCCTGAGAAGACCAAACCCCGGCCACCAGATCCCTCTACCAAGCCAAAGCTTTCTTGGATCCATGGAACTTCTGGAGCCATTCTAACAGAGAAGGGTCAGGCACCTTCTCCACCAAAAGACAAGAAAAGAACCTCAACAGAAGGTTCCGGAAAGGGGGAAGAGAAACAGCGATCAAAGGAAAAATCCAGCAAAAAATGTGAGCAGAAGAATCAAGATGGTAAAGTTGAGGGAAATGATTCCCCAAGCAAAGCCAAAGCTCACAAAACCTCAGACCCCATCGAGCATATCAATGGAGCTGTCCAGAATGCCTTGAAGAAAATTGGAAACTTTCACTCTGATAGGAAGGGTAGTGACACTACCAAAGAACCACCCAAAAGTCCGAAGATCATACATCCTCATATAAACTCAGAAGCGGCTACTCTTCTTGCCGCCCAGCTCAAAGAGAAGACGCAGAGCTTGAATCGCAACGAAGGCCTTTCAGTTGGAATCAAACCCAACGGTGTCTCCACTCCCCAGGCCAACAGAGAGAAGCCCACACCTCCCCAGAAAGCCAAGCGATCAGTCCTTCTTCCAGCCTCTAACAATTCTCCGAAGATGGTCGCTCCTGTAACAGACTTCACCACCACACAGCCACAAAGCTCAGAAAAGCATGCCATAAACGGGACCCAGATAGGGGATACGGGAGATGTCACGCCAAAGAAAACACCCATTAAAAAACCACCTAGAAAGAAAGGCAAGGAGCCAACCTCAGAGACAGAATCTAAGACCACTCCAAAGATGGCAATTATGCCACCTCAGATTGTCAAATAGACAATTTATTCAGAAATAACTGAGGCTGACCATGCAGTGACTGTCTGTAGCGAATGAAGCCTTAAGAACTGATTATTTCTTGTCTCATTTTAAACAAACTGGATGGATTTGCTGCATACTGGGTATAATGTTCTGGAAGATTTTTTTTGATGCCCAGGACCAACAACCACACTGTGCCTTGAATGAGAGGGACAGTTGTGCTGCTTGTACAGTTTGAAACAAAATTTACAATTGTATAGTAGGTAAATTTTTATTTGATGACATTTTATACATTTAGCAAACTGCATACCAAACTTTATATCGATCCGGTCTGTCGTTTCATATCATTAGGCCTTATGGAGAAAAAAAAGTCATATTATCGACAGTATGAGCAAAGTGTGATCAGTACTTACAGTACAGCACTATAGGTGAATATGGTGGTACTATCAATAATTAGTAAGCAGTTTTTACACATCTGTCATAGCTTTAAGATATGTTTGCATTCTGTACCAGTTCTGTGTCGACGTCTACATATTTGTCATGCAATATTAACAGTATATTTTAATATGTAATTCATTACATCAGGTAAAACTTGTAAAACTTGACCAAAGATACCAAAAACATATGCTAAATAGTTCGATTCGATGATGAATTATGGCATCGATGTTCTAGCAAACAGTGGAGAGTTTATACGATGCCTTTGGGACGTTTATGAGTGACAGTGGAACCATTAATGCTGCTGTTAAAGAACATAGACAGTCATTTTATTAGCTTATTCTACCATTCTCTTATTATTCGAATAGCTTGGACTTTTAGAGATGTCTAGGTCAGACCATTTGTGGGTTTCAGTAGTAACAGATTTAACAGCGGTATAGACCACATGGTGAGGGGTTTTTTTTTGTTGCTTCAGTTCCAGTCACAGCATGTGGACAACAGACCACGGACTGGCGAGAGATTGATAGACGGTGTCATGTTACAGTTACACAAACAAGTCTGGTGCTATGCTAGTGGGCGAAATGCCAGGAAGAGGATTAACAGCCAACAAGCTCAGCTAGTGATTATTTTTGGTTGCTTGTGACTGTTTCATAGGGTCCACATTGCTCTTTGTCTGATTCCCAGGACTGTCAGCATCCTCACCAATGAGTGCAGCTTTACTATATTTTTATGGGTGTATAATATATACTGTAACACATTTACAAAGCGATTTAACTCTTTAAACGCATCCAGAAACCCATTTATCCTCATTTACAGAAACAAATCATAATTCAGGTTCAGTAATCATCATTGTACATGTACAGCATTTGGCAGACGCCCTTATTCAGAGCGACTTACATTTATCTCTTCATACAACTGAGCAATTGGGGGTTAAGGGCCTTGCTCAGGGGCCCAACAGTGGTGGCTTGGTGGAGCTGGGAATCAAATCCACAATTTCGAGTTGGTAATCCAACACCTTAACCATGAGCCACCACTTTCCACTGTTTATATCCACTATTTTTTTTTAATTTTACAAACAATAAACTTGTCACATAAATTAACTTTAAAATAAATATTAATAAGCATAAATAAGTAGGTGAGTGTGTATGTAATAGCAATTCACTACATAAGCAATAAAACATTTGGGATGTTCTAATGTAGGAAATTAAGCACTGATTAATGCTGGTTTTAGATTAAGTCTAATTCTCGCTGATGCTGTTAGTTAATTATTTTCGAATAAAACACTTCCCAAACACTAGTACAGTCGTGCCTTGACTAACGGAGCTCTTATAATTTACTTATAAATATTGAATATTGTATAAAAAACAATTCAATAGGATGTACTGCAATAAACTGGTTTTATTAAGTGTAATGTACAGCATTTACCTTGGAGATCAGACGACTCCACTAGCTAACGCACTTGCTAACGCGCATGGTTGACTAGCTATTGAGTGAGACACGGGATGCTGGGCGGATGTTACGGCTTTTACTGTGGCGTTCGCTACCCCGACCAGCGGTTGGGTGTCTAAAGCTCGTAACCCAAATTTTAGCTTGCAACACAAATCAAAAATTTAGCAGAGAGATGACTTGTATATCAAAAAACCTGTTAGTTGAGACACTCATAAGTCAAGATTCCACTGTATTTCTCTTATACTACATACATAAAAAAAATATATTGAAGTATGTTTGGCAGATACTTGGTAAAACGTCAGTAAAAAAAAAGATAAATACTTGCGCCATTCACAATTTTTTCTTTAGCTTGAAGTTAAAAAGAGCAAAAAAACTGCACATTATCATGTTGCCAAAAATCAAGAAATCCCTTCTGACACTAAAGTCAGAATTTTTTTTGATGGCTACAATAAAGAAATAAAAGGGAAACCTGAGTAGAATTTCCATGCCGTTATGAAACATCCAAAGAACCAGATCCAAAATCAATAATAATAAAATAATAACACAGACATTAATAACATTAAATAATCGATTAGACAAAGCGTTCTTCAGTTAAGCTAAGTAAAAAATTCAAGCTCTTAATAAACCAAAGAAAGAAAGAAAGAAAGTGCATCGTACATTTATTTAAATATTTTACGACTCTACGACTTGAAGCACTTGTAGGTTGTTCTGGGATCAGACTGGGAATAAACTGATCTAAAGGGTGACAGTGGCGAAAAGATGCTTTTTTAAAAACTGGACAGTTTTGTAGTTTTATATCTAATCTTTTTAGGCTCTGGTGGTTGCGTTGGATGTGTTCGGAAAGCAAGCAATATTATTAAAATTTGATGTACAGTAAGGGGTTTTTTAATTACCATAAATATTCTAATAAATGGTACCAGAAAATTTCCCTTTTTTATAATGGTTATTTTTCTACATTGCAAGGTATTTTTTAATTAAATTGTTATCTATGTTTGTAAGCTGTGCTTATACGACGTATATATAAATATATATATATATATAATATTTTGCTTTTTCTTTTCGATTCGTGTCAAATGAACTGGCTTTCAAATTTGATACCTTTTTTTAACCGCTTTTTTATGTTTAAGCAGCAGGTACAAACCGATATGTATGAACGTTTTACTTAAAATGTGTGGTGTTTTTTTTGTTATGTCTCTCTGAATGTTATTGTTTTTAATGTTGAATCGTAGCCAGACGACAAAGAAGACTTTTTGATGTTTTTGCACAGACCTTGATCTGCCGCTAAATCACGCCGCTGAATCGGTCTGGATCTTTCACTTTGTTAGTTTGTCTGTTTTGATGTTAACTTTGTTAAGTCTGGGTTGTTCAGTTACTTTGTGTTGAAATAAAATTAAATCCTGTAGAATGGCTTAAATCTTTTTTTTTTTAGCGTGTTATGTCCAGGAAATCCACCTTGACCAAACATTTTTTTTCCTTACCGATGAAAAGACCCGCTTCTTGGCCTGACTCTGCTGCACCTTTTCCCTCTGCCACTTTTCTTCCCGCAGTAATGGATACTTTATGGTTTTCCGCTGACTCCTGGCTGCCTCGTGCGAGGCCAGGGTCCACTAGAGCGATGGCGGTGATCACACACTCACTTATTCGCCAGAGTTCGAGAGAGCCCGAGGAGCCGCCTGGCAAAAAGTGCAGCGAGACACAACAGGCTCTTTCATGCAGGAACAGTCGGGAGTCTGTGCGCCAGGGGCCCAGGAGTTAAAGCATCACACGCTGCGTATTCTCTCTTGATTTTTTTTTTTTTACTTTCTTTAAAGTGGGGGGGATGGGTGAGTAGTAGAGTGTGTGTTTGTATGTTAGGGGGGTTAATAGCCATGGCATCATGAGAAAAAGGTTTTTGGGGCAGTATAGAGGAGTCACGTGTGCCCTGATTAGAACCAGAGAAGTGCAGAAGTGCTATAAAGAACCAGAGATACGTGTCGTAACACTGTCTAAATCAGTTCACAAGTCAACCAACCAGCTCTTGCAAACATTTCTCTCTCGCTGGAACTCTCAGACGAGCGGAGAAACCGTTTCTATAACACAGACGTCTTCATTATGTCAGCAGGACTCAGTTGCAGTTTAGAGTCTATATGAAGTGCTAGGTAAACATTATGATAAAGTCAGCGTGTATACTCTCAGGAGTCAACATATCCTCGCATCTCCTTCGCTCTGTTTCAGGAGGAGCTGCCGAAAGCGTTTAAACACATGGATCTGGCCACACATGGAGGACGCGGAGTGCTAACATGACATACCGAACGCACGCCGAGCTCCAGTCGGCCCCCACAACCCTAAACCCCAAATCTATTCACTACCCGGACCGTCGTTATGGCGACACGACCGGATTGCTTTCACATCTGGTAGCGATTTCAGGCCGTGTGGAAAAAAAATTTATGAGTGAAGGGGAAAAAAGACAAATATTTTCTGCAATGCAAAGCAAAGAGAAGACCAAGGTAGAGTTATGCTTGAAAGGGGTTCAATCTATTTTTTTGCAAGTCCGTAGATTCGCAGCGTTGACATGCAGCACGGAGCCCATAGCAAAACGGTAACACTGACAGACCAAAAACTGGATACTTCTTCTGGTCTAAAGACATTTTGTGTAGCCGATTTGATGATCATCTTTTTTTTCCTAAGCAGAAAATATGAATTTGGCCCTGCGGTGCGACAGGAAGAAAAAGCTGCCAACGTTGTTGGCGGATGTCACTGGGATTTAACTCCACTGTTTTCTGCAAACGCACCCATATCGGTTCCAGGTCTCTTTTTGCTGCTGGCACGAAGCAGTGTCCGTGTCACCATGAGAGGAAAAGCGCTGTTAAAGAAAAGGCGTTTGGCCCTGTCGTGGGCCTCCGTACGCAAAAACGCTGAGCTCAGCCCTTCAGCAGGCAGAACCACAGCAGTGAGCTCACATCTGTGCATGTGTGTGTGTGTGTGTGTGTGTGCAATATATTATTCCCCAAAAAACTAAACTTGCACTGTGACTTAAGACGTAGTGATTTTACCTAAAATACATTATAATTAACTGGGAAACAATACAAGCCAATAAAAACTTTGTTTTTTGAGTTGTTTTTGAGGTGTAATACTTAACTCACTTCATTAAAATTATTTTTGTCGCATCATGGCCAGGTCGTCGGGATTGTTTAAAACAAATAAAAAAACAAAAAACTAGCACGGGCAGTGGTGGCTTAAATAGTTAAGGTGCTAAATTGTTGATTGGAAGACCAGCAAGACCTGGGTTCAAGCCCCACAGTTGGGTCCTTGAGCAAGACCCTTAACCCTTCTTGATCCTGGGGGCGCTGTATCATAACTGACCCTGTTATGATAGTTGGCCCCAACTTTCTAAGATGGAATATGCAAAGAAACCAATTTCACTGTACTAAAGAGTTTATGAGTAACAAATAAACGCTTAAGACTATAAAGTTTAGACAATTTCTAAAAATCATTTAAGCCTTCAATTTAAATAGGTAAAAAATGACATGGTGAGGTGATTTTCTAACAGTAATAAAAAGTTTTTACTATTATACTCTTACTATTTTACTAGGATTTTACTATTTTTAAATTTTTACTATTTATTTTTACGAAGTTCTAGTTTTTCTAGTACTACCCTAAGCTTCCATAGGTTATTCATTTCCTATAGAATTTTACAGTAACTTTTGATCTGTGTCTGTTAGGAATATGTTTTGTGCACCACACAGACAATATCATAAATGTCACGCCTTATAAAATTATTTTACACAGCACGATCTGGTACCTTTAAGTATTATCTGATTGCTTTACCTCAGAAATGCTTCTTTCACGACTGTGTGAAAGAGTATTTTATATCATGTTTCAACAAACAAACACTAGCTAGGGTAACTAAGCTAGCTAACATCACAGTATGTACTGTGTGTGTGTGTGTGTGTGTGTGTGTGTGTGTGTGTGTGTGTGTGTCATTCATTCATGACTATTGTGTCATTAAATTTGTCTATTCTATACTTTGCAAAACTATCTAGATAACCTAGGTAGCTAACATTACATTACATTACATAGATAGATAGATAGATAGATAGATAGATAGATAGATAGATAGATAGATAGATAGATAGATACACAGAGAGAGAAAAGAGATGGATGGATAGATAGATAGATAGATAGATAGATAGATAGATAGATAGATAGATAGATAGATAGACATAGACACAAGAGATGGAAGAGATGGATAGATAGATAGATAGATAGATAGATAGATAGATAGATACAGAGAGAGAAGAGATGGATGATAGATAGATAGATAGATAGATAGATAGATAGATAGATAGATAGAAAGTTAA
The DNA here is from genome assembly GCA_005784505.1 of Bagarius yarrelli. NCBI lineage: Eukaryota > Metazoa > Chordata > Actinopteri > Siluriformes > Sisoridae > Bagarius > Bagarius yarrelli. Next base: position 595,521 of record VCAZ01000116.1, on the reverse strand, counting down.
CCCACTTATGGAAGAGTGTAGGGTTCAGTCAATGCATCTAAGGGTTAATAACATACATTAAATGTTATACCAGAACAGGGCCTTGTTCAGGGGGCCCAGCAGTGGCAGCTTGATAGTGCTGGGAATTGAACCCACAATCTTCCAAATCAGCAGACACTCTAACTTCCATCCCATTATCTGTGTAGTGTGTGTATGGATGTTACAGTATGTGTGTGTGAGTGTGTGATTGTGCCCTGTGTCGGATTGGCTGGGTTTTTTATGCCCTGAGATCAAATCCCTCAAACCGACTCCAGATTCTGAAGGATAATGAGAATAGAAAAATGTTTTTAAATTCTAGATTTATATAGGAAATATATATATATATATAATGTTCTTGTGTTGCATGAGTGCAGTTTTAGAAACAACATTCCGTCTCTCTTGGCATAAACGTGTGAGAAATAAAGACGGTTTGCAAACAGCTGTCTGCCTCCTCCCTTTCACCGCTCTCTCTTTTCCTCTTTTGTCAGCATAATTTGTGCCGAGTTTATTAAAGAGGATCTGGCTGTAACGGAAAACAGACCGTTATCCGTCTGTCTCTCTCTGTCTCTCTTCCTCTCTCTCTCTCTTTCTCTCTCTCCCTCTCTCTCTCGCCTCTCTCTTCTTCCTCTTCTCTCCTCTTCTCTCTCTCCTCTCTCTCTCTCTCTTCCATTCTTCCTCCCTCTCTCTCTCTCTCTCTCTCTCTCTCTCCCTTGTTCTCTTTCTACCTTCCTCTCTCTCTCTTTCTCTCTTCATCGCTATTCTCTACCTCCCTCTATCTCTCTTTTCCTCCCTCCCTCTCCCTCTCTCTGTCTCTTCGTAAAGGAAGTTGTGTGGAATCTGGGTTTCAGGTTTCAGAGACCAGCAGAGACCAGAGTTGTTTTTTTTTCTCTCAACTTTGTTTCACGAATGGACAGACAAAACATGGGTGCTGTTTTTTTTAACGACATAAGCAAAAATGTCCCATAGATAAGTCTTCTTATCCGTGGGTCCTGCTGTGACCCGTCCCTGCCAGACCACCAGCTACACTGAAACCGGTCTGCGGCGGTGATTAATGAGACGTTTCGCTTTTATTCTGGACCAAAATCTTGACCTGAAATGTGCAGAAAAAAAAGAATCATTATAAAACTTCTTCTCATGTGTTGGCCTCTCTCTCTCTCTCTCTCTCTCTCTCTCGTTCTCTTCCTCCCTCCCACTCTCTTTTCTCAGCTCTTTCACCAAACCGAGCATGTGTTTTTCATTATGAGTGTGAGATTAGAGCTGAGGCGTTGCTGCTGTAGTCTGCTGTCTCAGTATCACCTCTGATGTGGTCACCTCTGGACCTCAGTGTGTGTGTGTGGTGCCACTTTAACCAGCGTACATCCGGTCCCTGGTGTAGTGATGTCACCAGTGCAGCAGCTTGAAATCCGTAAACATGACTGCTTTCTGCATCTCTCTCTCTCTCTCTCTCTCTTTTTTTTTCTCTCTCTATCCCTCTCTCTTATTCTTTCTCCCATACTCTCTTTCTCTCTTTCCCTCTATCTTTCTCCTTTCATTTTTCTTTGTCTCTCTCTCTTTCTCTCTGTCGCTCTCCCTCTCTATTGTACTTTCTTTTTCTCTCTCTCTCACACTCTCTCTCTCTCTATGTCTCTCTTTCTCCCTGTCTGTCTGACATTCTGTAATGATGTTGTTTAACATAAAACAATCATTCTTCCCTTGGACCTTTTATCTAGGAATTCTTTAAAATGATCTAGGATCAGGATCCAATCCCTGTACCTGTGTGGATGAGCAGCTGAAGGTCAAAGGTCTTGCCCCAAGGTCCCACAGAGGCTCTTAAGTTCCACAGGCATGGAGCCGGTACTAGTTCAGGAAACGCTAAATCTATTTTTAAAACCTGGATCATTGTGGAGGCTTTTATACGAAGTGGTTTAGTCTTAAGATTAGGGGCCTTGCTGAGGGGTCCGGCAGTGGCAGCTTGGTGGTGACGGGAATTAAACCTATAGTTTTCTGATCACTATTCCAACACATTAAAGGTGCAGTAGGACATTTTGGAAAATGCTAATTGTAGCCTGATAGCACTAAAAGTGTACATCTAATCGTTGTCATCCAAAGGCTAAACACATGAACGCGCACCGACTAGACGAGCAGAGACAACATTACTACAGTACATCATGCTTCTCTCTGTCCCTCTCTCCATTCTCTCTCCTTTTGGCACCTGTAGTCGACTCCAGAGTGGAAACACACACACAGACACATACACACCGAGATTATTTTAGGGTCCTCTCAGTTTTGATTCAGAATTTTATTTTCTCGCGGTACGTGATGTTGTATCCTTGTCTGTATGAACAGGTTTGATTGGATGAACATTTTCTGGTCCTACGTCGTCCACAGAATCTATAACTTCATATAAATACATTATTTTTAACCTAATGATTGTTATCAGGATTTTTTAAAGCTTCTTAAAAACTTCTAAAATGATCCTAGAATTAAAGTTATAGATTATCTGGGATGCGGTTATAGAAAAATGATTCTACACCTATGGACCAATCAGCATCCAGAATTTATAAAAATGGCTGTCTTGGTATGTAGAATTTGATTCAGTGTTTTACTGAAAGTATAAGATAGGTGGTAAAATTTAAAATTATTGTCTGTATGTGTGTATAGTGTGTGTGTGTGTGTGTGTGTGTGTGTGTTAATGAGTGCCCCGGGGACTCAGAGATGCAAGATCAGAGAGTCAGTCTTCATTATTCACAGGAGGAAACGGCACCTAAATGCTGAGCAGGGAGAAAACCAAAGAGTGTGGGTTTTTTTTGAAGAAGTAAACAGGGAGGATGAGAGCTAAAAATGTCTTCCGTTTCCTTTTTATGCATGCAGTATCGTAGCGTGTGTGTGTGTGTGTGTGTGTGTGTTAGGATTTCCCACAGCTAAAACTAAGAAAGAGTCAGGATGAGCTTCCTAAATGTCCCGATTGATCCTCATCCAGGCAGAAGCGACTGACGGTGGACGAAGGGACGTTTAGTAACATGAGATGTGAGAATAGAACATCAGGATTATAAGGAACCTGCAGACGTGTGTAACGCTGCCAATCCCATTCACAGATGTTCTAGAACACTTGTGTAACACTGAAATGTTCATTTTCAGGCGCACGATGTCTCACACACTAATTTCTTCCTCTCTTTCTGTCTCTCTCTCTCTCTTTTTATTTTTCTCTGCCTCTCTCTTTATATCTCTCCATCTCTCTCTTTTTCTCCCCGTCTTTCTCTCCGTCTCTTTCTCTGTCTCTCTTTCTCTCCATCTCTCTTTTTGTCTGTCTCTTCCTCTGCCTCTCTTTCTTTATCTCTTTCTCTCCATCTCTCTTTTCCTCTCTATGTTTTTCTCTCTCTTTATCTCTCCCTCTCTTTTTCTCTCAGTCTTTGTTTCTCTTCCCTCTCTTTTTCTCTCCATCTCTTTCTCTCTCTCTCTCTCTCTCTGACTCTCTCTTCATCTCTCTCTCTCTTTCTCTCTGACGTTTTTCTTTGGTCTCGCTCTCTTTATATCTCCCTCCATCTCTCTTTCTTTCTCTCTGCCTTTTTTTGTCTGACTCTCTTTATCTTTCTCTCAATGTTTTTCTTCCCACCTCTCTATCTTTCTCTAGCAGTACTTACCCTAAAAGCTAATTTCGACAGAGACTTAGGAATGTTAAAGGTGTCAGAAAGAACAGAGAAAAAGGAGTAAAAAGTGGTAAAAATTCTAGAAAGAGAAATAAAAAGATTAAGATGATAAAAAGATGGAAGAACGTGATAAGTGAGTAAGCGCAGAAAAAGAATTACAGGTGGGAGAGTAAGAGAGAGGGATGCAGGATAGCATGAGAAGAGGAAAAGATGGAGGGGGAAAATAATAAAATTGAAACATATTTAGTGTTAAAGAAGTGGAGGGAAAGAAGGGAGGAAACAAACTAAGAGGGATAAAATAGGAAATAGAAAATTCAGAAAGCAAAAAATTCAAAGAAGATAAAGAGAAGAAGAGAGAGAGAAAGCAGAGAGAATGCAGACAGAGAGAGAGAGAGAGAGAGAGAGAGAGAGAGAGAGAGAGAGAGAGAGAGAGAGTTTAATAGTATAGTGTATAGTGGGTTGGTTTTCATGCCACATTCCTATGTATAGCGGTTCCTTTTTTTGGTTGTCTGAGTGTGAGTGTGTGTGTGTGTGTGTGTGTGTGTGTGTGTGTGTGTGTGTAAAAGAGAGAGAGAGAGATATAGTTCCCTCTGGTGGTTATGCCCTGTTATTGCACTGATTTGTACCGCAGCCTAACAGAGACTGTAATAAAGTTGAACACATTACTATATTTTCTGTGTATTTATTAATTTGGGGTTTTTTAAAAATTAATTTACTGAGAGAGAGAGAGAGAGAGAGAGAGAGAGAGAGAGAGAGAGAGAGAATACAGTGTGCTAGAAAGAGAGAGACTGAAAAAAGAGAGAAAAGAGAGAGAGATAGAGAGTGAAAAAAGAAGAAAAAGACTGTGTTAGAGAGAGAGAAAGAAAAGAGAGCGAGAGAAGAGAGAGATAAAGAGTTGCAATTTTTTCTCTTTCACTGTCTGAACTATCGGGAATTTATATTATGCATTTTAAATGAATTGTACTACTGGTGGCCACAGGGGTGACCAGAGATAACAGAATGCAGCCTGTTGCCACCACAGGCCACCCAGTGACCTTTAATTTACATACATACATTTGACACGCTTATCAATGGGGAAAGTGGTGGCACAGTGGTAAAGGCTGGTGGGCCCCTGAGTAAGGCCCCTAAACCCCTAATTGTTTAGATGTATAAAAGAGATAAATATAAGTCGCTCTGGATAAGGACGTCTGTAAATTCTCTCTATAAAAGTCCCCAAATTATAGAATCATCAAACTTTTTTTAAAATTTCATAGTAAAATTTCAGTAATAATCACACAGAATAAGCACATGCTGTATTATTACATCCTGCCACAAAGATTTTTCATAAAATTACCAATCCGTCTGTTCGTTTTTATCGAAACAGACCAATCAGGCTGTGCCACACAAGTGCCCTTATCACTGCACCTGTATTTCCCACAGACGTTTTCCACCACCGCTGTGAGATTTCACCATGTGGCTCTCAGTGCTGGTCCTCGTGGCTCTCTGCGCTATTGGAAATCCCGAGAAAAACATAACTCAGAGTGGAGCTGGAGAGGAAAAACTCGTCATTGCCAGAGGAAAAGTGATCGTAAGTATTTTTTTCAAGATTCTGGATTTTTTTGGAATTTTTTAATCTGTATTGATTAGAAGGGGTTGATCAGAGGAACATCTGTATGATCACCACAGTGATGTTCCATGTTGTCAGTTACACCATGAAAAATGCCTTTTTAATTTATTTTTTGCCGCTGTTAATTATAGGAATCATCATATGAAATAACATTTAATCCCCTAATATTAGTGATGTTTTAGTGAAGTGGTAGTCTTGTGATTGATGTGTTGGACAGCTGGTTATAAGTTTGTGGGTTCAATTTCCACACTGCTGGGTCCCTAAACACAGCCCTTAATCCTTAAACGTTCGGTTCAATAAATGAGGAAAATGTAAATCACTTTGGATAAAAGCTGGAGTAAAGCTGGAGGTTGCATATTATTACATTCCTTAAGGAGCTAAAATCACTTCACCCATAATCACCTGCAGAAGCAGAACATGAAATAACAAAAACATCACTTTTCTAAACATGTTTCTGTCTCCTAATATGTTGTCTTCTGATGTCTTTTCATTTTCTCCTCTGAGGCTCCCAGTGTGGTTGGATGATCCATCAAGAAGATGCCCGAACTCCACAAGTTCCTCATGGAGCGCTGGGCACTGTAGTATCCTCCCATATTAGCATGAATTAGCAAATTAGCAAAGACATTTTAATTTAGCAGTGTGTTAAGACAAGTTTTTTCAATGTTTATTTTATATTTGAAAAGGATTTCGGAGATGAGTTGGGGAAATGTACAGTGTTTGTTTGCTTTAACGCTGTGCGTGAAAGTCATAATCTGGAGTACAGTTCAGGAGAAACCAAAAAACCACGTCTTATCTTCTACAACGACAAGGATGAGGAGGTGAAGGTAAGCTGCACTTCCTTTAAATGTATACTGACATTTTTTTTAGCAACGTCTCTGGTTTTATGTAAGTATTTTTTTGGAACATAAGTTATAAATTTAAATATATAAATAAAAACTTCTAAATTTCAGCCCAAAACGCTAATTTTGACAGGAAAGTTAAAACATCTGACTGGGATATTCATTCATTCATCTTCTATACGCGCTTAATCCCTAATTCGGGGTCACAGGGATCTGCTGGAGTCTATCCCAGCTGTCTCTGAAAGGGCAAAATACACCGGTCAGGTCACCAGTCCATCACTGGGCCACACACACTCACTCTTATGGGCAATTTAGAATCGCCAATCCCACGCAAGCACAAGGAGAACATGCAAACTCCACACAGCTTCTCTGTGGAATCGAACCTGGGCCCTTTTCGCTGTGAGGCAACAGTGCTAACCACCAAGCCACGTGCTACTCCGACTAGGATATTGTTTATCTAAAACATTGTGCATCATCGTCTAAGGATTATCTCATTACAAGAACTCACATGTTTAAAAAATGATTTTTGTCCTCAGATTGTCCCACTGAAAAAGATGACTTCCGATGAGATCTGTGATCTTCTAGACTCTCATGGCTTCTACAAAAGATCCCAAAAAGGTGAGGACGTCCCTGAGGAATTTAGGAACTTCCCTTTGAAGGCACCGCGAGACGAGCTCTGACCTCTGGTGGCCGACAGCTGTGACTGCACGAAGCGAAAATGATGACGCCTAGAACCTCAAGGCCTCACGATCGGGTCAGGTTCTGGGCTGAGGAAGCTTCAGCTTGGTGCAGCAGCTGTTTGCAACTAACCATAATGAATGTCCTAATAAATGGTTTTGAAAACAATCATGACAGAGTGTTCAGTGCAATTTCACTCAGTTGATGAAACAAACGGCTTCCGCTAGGCAAGGGATAATGGAAAATTCCTGACAAGCTACCGATTTCGTCAAATCGAATGTATTTTATTAACAACGTCTTAAAACCCGAATGCTAGCTGGTCTGTCAGTGTCACAACGAAGCCGAATCCAGACGAGACGCATACGAGTCTAAAGCTAATTCTCTGTCAGTGGGATTTAATCTGGTTAGCATTTAGCCATCTGTCTCTAATCTTAGCTGACAGTAGTCAGGGACGAAGTGTAGCATGGATGAGTGCTTCTGTTAGGACACCATGCCAGTGTTTTACACCCCAATACCCCATTATCTCAGAGTGGGTTTGGCACATACCAGTAGTGCCTTATTTATCAACAACAGAACAAGAGATAGCGGTTACCCTCAGGGACATGGAGCTAAGTATGAAGGTGAGGTGCAATTTTCTGCTCCACTCAGCAGTAGCTTTGTGTAGTAATTCTTTTTGAAGGTTTTTTTTTGCCTTGACTGTTTTTACAGTAATTACGGTAAACAATGTTAGGCCCTTTATAATAGCAGATTTGTTCATTTATGCTACCTTTTATTTTACGCTCAGTAAAAACAGTTTTACAATGGAACTAGTAAACCCGAGTGATTATACACTCCAGAAGAAAAGAACATTAACATGAAATATTGTCCGATATTGATTTTTTTTTTTACAACCGATACTGTTAGCGATTATTTGCATGTTTATGTTAGCGATAGCTGATATACAGAAGTAATTATTATTATTTTTCTTGTGTTTTTCACACAACGGTTACAACAAGTACTAAACTAAACAAGTATTTACATTGATAACACTATAAATACTATACAGGGAGTGCAGAATTATTAGGCAAGTTGTATTTTAGAGGATTAATTTTATTATTGAACAACCACCATGTTCTCAATGAACCCAAAAAACTCATTAATATCAAAGCTTAATATTTTTGGAAGTAGTTTTTAGTTTGTTTTTAGTTTTAGCTATTTTAGGAGGATATCTGTGTGTGCAGGTGACTATTACTGTCCATAATTATTAGGCAACTTAAGAAAAAACAAATATATACCCATTTCAATTTTTTATTTTCACCAGTGAAACCAATAGATGACATCTCAACATTCACAAATATACATTTCTGACATTCAAAAACAAAACAAAAACAAATCAGTGACCAATATAGCCACCTTTCCTTGCAAGGACACTCAAAAGCCTGCCATCCATGGATTCTGTCAGTGTTTTGATCTGTTCACCATCAACATTGTGTGCAGCAGCAACCACAGCCTCCCAGATACTGTTCAGAGAGGTGTACTGTTTTCCCCTCCTTGTAAATCTCACATTTCATGATGGACCACAGGTTCTCTATGGGGTTCAGATCAGGTGAACAAGGAGGCCAAGTCATTACTTTTTTCTTCTTTTAGACCCTTTCTTGCCAGCCACGCTGTGGAGTACTTGGACGCGTGTGATGGAGCATTGTCCTGCATGAAAATCATGTTTTTCTTGAAGGATGCAGACTTCTTCCTGTACCACTGCTTGAAGAAGGTGTCTTCCAGAAACTGGCAGTAGGACTGGGAGTTGAGCTTGACTCCATCCTCAACCCGAAAAGGCCCCACAAGCTCATCTTTGATGATACCAGCCCAAACCAGTACTCCACCTCCACCTTGCTGGCGTCTGAGACGGACTGGAGCTCTCTGCCCTTTACCGATCCAGCCACGGGCCCATCCATCTGGCCCATCAAGACTCACTCTCATTTCATCAGTCCATAAAACCTTAGAAAAATCAGTCTTGAGATATTTGTTGGCCCAGTCTTGACGTTTCAGCTTGTGTGTCTTGTTCAGTGGTGGTCGTTTTTCAGCCTTTCTTACCTTGGCCATGTCTCTGAGTATTGCACACCTTGTGCTTTTGGGCACTCCAGTGATGTTGCAGCTCTGAAATATGGCAAAACTGGTGGCAAATGGCATCTTGGCAGCTGCACGCTTGACTTTTCTCAGTTCACGGGCAGTTATTTTGCGCCTTGGTTTTTCCACACGCTTCTTCTTCTTCGACCCTGTTGACTATTTTGAATGAAACGCTTGATTGTTTCGATGATCACGCTTCAGAAGCTTGGCAATTTTAAGAGAACGCTTGCATATTTCATGCATGCAATTTAAGAGTGCTGCATCCCTCTGCAAGATATCTCACTATTTTTGACTTTTCGGAGCCTGTCAAGTCCTTCTTTTGACCCATTTTGCCAAAGGAAAGGAAGTTGCCTAATAATTATGCACATTATGATATAGGGTGTTGATGTCATTAGACCACACCCCTTCTCATTACTGAGATGCACATCACCTAATATGCTTAATTGGTAGTAGGCTTTCGAGCCTATACAGCTTGGAGTAAGACAACATGCATAAAGAGGATGATGTGGTCAAAATACTCATTTGCCTAATAATTCTGCACTCCCTGTACTACTTTACTGCAGTTTAGCTGAGAGGAACAGGGTTGGACTGGAGTTTAATGTAGTTTAGCAATCTATCTAGTGCATTATTTATTTATCATCCATCTTCTATCTATCTGTTTAATCAATCAATCATCTATCTATCTATCTATCTATCTATCTATCTATCTATCTATCTATCTATCTATCTATCTATCTATCTATCTATCTATCTATCTATCTATCTATCTATCTATCTATCTATCTATCTATCTATCTATCTATCTATCTATATCTATCTATCTGTCTATATCTATCGATCTATCTATCTATCTGTATTATCATCTATCTATATCTATCTATCTATCTATCTATCTATCTAATCTATCTATCTATCTCTGTATCTATCTATCTATCTATCTATCTATCTCGATCTATCTATCTATCTGTTTATCATCTATCTACTATCTATCTATCTATCTATCTATCTATCTATCTGTTATCTATCTATCTATCTATCTATCTATCTATCTGCTATCTATCTATCTATCTATCTATCTATCTATCTATCTATCTATCTATCTATCTATCTATCTATCTATCTATCTATCTATCTGATCCTATCTATCTACTATCTATCTATCTATCTATCTATCTGATCATCTTTTATCTACTATCTATCTATCTATCTATCTATCTGTTTCTCAATCATCTATCTATCTATCTATCTATCTATCTATCTATCTATCTATCTATCTATCTATCTATCTATCTATCTATCTATCTATCTATCTATCTATCTATCTATCTATCTATCTATCTATCTATCTATCTATCTATCTATCTATCTATTTCTAATATTGTATGCTAAAATTAGCCCTATTAGCTTACAGCTCCTCGTTACCTTTAATAAGGTCTATTTTAGTTCCTATTCTGTCCAGACGGGTTGTAAAATGGTGAAAAAGAGATTTGTACACAGCAGTCGGAAGCTTTATACAATCACTTCAACGTTTTTACAGCTTCCAGCAAGAGTTCCTCTCACCTGCCCCTGCAGATGCTCCTCTACTTCGACATGTTCTTCTTTCCTTTCTGGTGGCTTTCTGAGATTGCCATGCTGGAGTTAAAGGTATATTTAAGCCTTTCGATCTTGAATAGTTTGGTTTTAGTTTAAATCTTGGACATCACTGTCAGATTCTTTATTTAAATGAAAGATCAAGTTTTTAGGGTGAATGCAAACTTTCCAAACAACTAAAAATCAAGTCAGGATCTGGAGATTTCGGTTAATTGCTTTATCACCAGTAGATCGTTTCCATCCTAAAAAGACACTTTAATTATACAGAGCGCAGCCGCCAGGATTCAGACTAAAACCAGAAAATCTGATCACATTACACCGGTTCCTCAGGTCCGAACACTGACTACCAGTTACGTTTAGGATTGATATAAATCACTTAATGGCCGATAGGAGCTACATTTACAGCATTTGGCAGTCACCCTTATCCAGAGCGACTTACATTTATACAACTAAACACTTGGGGGTTAAGGGCCCACAGTGATGTCTTGGTGGTGCTCGAAATCAAACCCCGGTCTTTCTGTTATTAGTCCAACACCTTAACCACTAAGCCACCACTTTAGCTAAAGATATTTTATATATACTCACTGAATATACACCAATCAGATCATTAGGACCAAATCAGTTAAACATATCAAGGGTTAAATATAAACATGAGGAATCTGCTTTTAGTTATTACGCAGCCCGCAGTTGGAACCAGCTACCAGAAGAGATCCGGTGTGTTAAAATCAGACTCAAAACACATTTATTGAGTTCTGCATTCACTGAATGAGCGCTGTGTCCGAACCGACTATAATTTTATATTCTTAATTTACTTTAAATCTTTATTATTAATTAAATTTTTTTGTTTTTCTTATGTAAAACACTTCAAATTATCACTGTGTATGAAATGTGCTATATAAATAAACCTGCCTATTTTTTGTAAACTCAGTTTACCCTTTTGCCTGGATACTACCAGTGTCTGATGGTAGTTGGAATGATAATAATTAGCATCCTTGAGGTTCTCCGTGTGTTCCTGGGCTACCTTGGGAATCTAAAAGAAAAGGTAATATGACCACGATTAGAAGAGTCTGTGGTTTAATTTTGTACAGTATGTGTTCTTCAAAATCAAATCTTTTCCTCCTTTTTACTTCTGGTACTCAGGTCCCAGAACTTGCTGCTTTCTGTCTGATCTCTCTAACTCTCCAGCTGCCCATTCTCCTCTTCTTCTTTACTGATGAAGGCTTGTTAATCCTCCCCCTGGAGCGAGCAGTGCACAGCCTCTATCTGGGCTTTCTTCTGGGTGAGGTGTTGTCCTCATTTGTGGCTTTGAGGGTCATGTCACGGAAACTCGTGCTGCAGTTCCATCACAGGCAGTTCAGAAAGAGCATAGAAGTTTCCTCCTTGTTCAGCTTCTCTGGTGGAAACAGAAGCGTGTTACCGGTGCTTTCAGTCGCAGACGTCCAACCGAAGTGATTGTAAAGAGTCTAGAGACATAAGAACAGTGCACTGGACAATGATTAAACTATAATAGAAATTCGGGAAAGCCTGAATTTAACTCCTGTGGTCAGGAATGGTAGGTCAGCCAGGTTTTCATTTGTAGATATGTCTAAAGAGTAACCTATCAATCATTAAAAATATAGATATTTTGAAGACAGTTCCTGATTTAACCACTAGATGTCACTGTTATGCACGCGGAACTGGGGCCTTTGTTAATTTTCCGTTTTTTAAAAAAGGATCAAAATAATTAGTCTTTGTTAAATCTGAATAAAACAAATAGAATCCCATGTATAATCTATATAATCTCTTATATTTAAATGTTTAAAATATTATATAATACATTCATATTACGTTAAAATGGTAATTGTGTTTATAATGTAATTATATATATATAAAAATATATAAACATATAAGATGGAAAGCAAAATTATATATTCATATATATTTATGTTAACTGGTGATTCTAAATTGCCTATAAAAGTGTATTTGTGTGGTTGTTTGTCTGTATGTGGCCCTGCGATAGACTGGTGACCTGGTGTCTAGGATGTGTCCCTCCCTTTCATTCAATGACACCAAATGATCTCCGTGACCCTGATTAGGAATAAGCAAGTATAAAGGATGGATGGATAGATGGATGGATGGATGGATGGATGGATGGATGGATGGATGGATGGATGAATGGATGGGATGGATGATGGATGGTGGATGTGGATGGATGGATGGATGGATGGATGAATGGATGGATGGATGGATGGATGGATATATGAGAGATGGATGGTTGGATAGGTGGATGGATAGTTGAAAAATAAATAGGTGGATGTATGGATGATGTATGGATGGTTGAATAGATGGATGGATGGATGGATGGATGGATGGATGGATGGATGGATGAGGGATATATGATGGTTGGATAGATAGATAGGTGGATAGCCGGCAGATATATAAGTATATTATATGTATAATAATAGTAGAAATAGTCTGTGGCCTTATCAATTATTTCTTCGTTTTAGACAAAAGTTTTGGCATCCTTTCCTTAACTGTAATGCACATCATAGCCACATGGTGGGGCTATAAAACAATTACACTTATGGCAACCCCTGGTTCCGTTCAGCATTCATAGGATGACTCATCTCACTAGTTCTGATGCGACACACACACACACACACACACACACACACACACACTGCAGTAGGGAATACTACTAGTGTATTATGGTAATCAGGTTAAAGTCCTCAGTGGTATATAACTCCTTTTTTTAAGTACACATTATTTGAAAAAAAGATTTTGTCTCATCCGTATGTTTTCACCAAACCCATATAAACCTCAGGATTTTGGTATTATTATTATTATTATTATAATTATCATCATTACCATCATTTTCTAATGTTAATTGTGTTGTCTTTTAATGCCAACACACTGTTTATAAATTTTTAAATTAAAATGGACGTTCACAACCTCACAAATTATATTAACACTCTTGTTTTAGTATGCTGAGAAATATAGTTTCTATAGTAACAACCAACACAGTGACCCGTATAGTCGAGTTGTTTACATAAAGATGGGGAAAAAAACACACATTTGTCATTTATAAAGGAGACTCCAGTGCCAGTGCTTTGGAAAATAGGTCAGAGGTCAAACGTCAAAAAGTTTATAGGTAATGTATTGGTAATATTTATTACAAAAAGAAAAGAAATAGGATTGTATATTGTTTATTTACAAAGGTGAACAGACAAACATAAACTTGACCATTTTAAAGACAAAACAACAAACATGAACTTGATTAAACTGAAACACAAACATAAACATTAGCCTGGAACTTGGCATTAATAAGAACTCACCAAAGTGGTCCATGCACAAACAGCAAACAATAATCCACCAAGACAAGGCAAAAGGACTGTAATTACACAATGAACACATTAACTAGACAAGACACACCTAAACACAATCACAAACACAGGACTGAACAACCAATGAGAAGAAGACACCAGGACAAAGGGATTCGAATGAGCAAAACAGGAGGTAAACAAAACAGACTGCTGGAGTCTATCCCAGCAATCTCTGAAAGGGTGAAAGGCAGCAGGGGGACACCCTGGACAGGTCACCAGTCCATCACAGGGCCACGCACACACTCACACTTACTGCTATGGACAATTTAGAATCACCAATCAATCTAACATACATGTTTTTGGACTGTGGGAAGCAGAAAGAAGCCAAAAGCAGAAGCAGAAGTCAGAAGCAGAAAGATTTGTAGGTTTGTAAGGATTTAGAATGACTTACAGTATTACTGAATTACTAGGGGGAAGTGGTGGCGCAGTGGTTAAGGAGCTGGGAATCAAACCCAAAATCTTCTGAGCCACCACTACCCCAAATTAAGTTCTTTATTTACAATAATCAGCACATAACCTGACCAGTAGATCCATTAGGTCCCTTATAGGTTAGACTTATTTGTCCAGCACAACCCCTTACAGACACTTGATCAAATTGAGATCCAAGTCAAATTAACATCTACAAGGTCATCCACATAGTTCAAAAAATCATCAATCATCACATCAACCATTCAGACACCTCTTTTATTTTATAGCTCAGATCATGTGACTCTAACACCGACAATACATCAATACAAACTTGTAATTTAAATGCTTTACTTAGACAAAAATGCATCACGTCCCGGATTGGAAACTGATGTGTGGTGAGTGTAAAAGGCTTTAAATGAATTAGGGAATTTGTCTACAAAGTCATGTGACAAAATTTTAAATGTTGCTAAAAGAAGTTGGGCTACAAGTGCATTAGTGACACCTTTGCAGGTAGAAATTCGATGGCCATTTGCCCAGTATTCTGTTTCTCTACTGTGTGTATGAGCGGGAAAGCGAGAGAGAGAGAGATACAGAGAGAGAGAAAGAAATATCTTCCTCGTTACAATATTCCAGCTGTACCAGCCCCCGTTTATGGCTCCTTTAAAGGTTTTTAATGAGCACTTTGTGGATCTTTTGAAATAGTTGACGCACCTGAAACAATCCACCCGTGAGCATTCTTTAAAACGATGGAGGGTTTGGCAGATATTTTCGTTTCATATAATAAAGACAAAGAGGCATCCCTGTATACTTTAGCTAACTGCGGTGAGGTCATAAACAATCTATTTTTAACTTAATACCGTGTACGGCATGTCTGGTTGGATCCCAGAGGAGAGCTATTATAGCCCAAGTTGCTAAAAAAAAAGGAAATGCTGGATGGGATAGTAAGCTGATAAACCCTGTAATGTTTATATGGACCCCTGTACAATTTAAAGATACATAAAATAAAATTGTGCCTACCAGAGTCAGGGTTATATAGTGGAATAAATCAGATGTGGGTTAGGCTGCATTAAAGTGTCCGTGCATTAACGGCCTATTTATCTTTGTGTGTATGGGTAGTGTTTTTTAAGTTTTCCACCATTTCCCCACATATGACGAGTCGTCTCTCCTGCGGGATCATGGGATATAAAGTGTACATAGTATGCATACTAGAAAATTCTGGTGGGGGTAACAGATCATCACAGTATCTGAACTTTTCAGATACTGTATTTAGCATACTAAGGATTCGGATATACACCTTAACCACTGCCCTACACTACCACTTTTTATATCGTTTGCATCCGAACTCAACTCTACAACTCGTGACAGCCCCTTAATTACAAAATACAATAAAATGAACACTCGCTAAAACACTTCAGTTCAGTTTAATTCAGATCTATAAATTTAGAGTCCGCAACTAAGCAAGCCAGAGGCGACAGCGGCAAGAAACCATAACTCTATTGGTGACAGACTGGAAAATTTTTTTGGGAGAAACCAGACTTAGTCGGTTGGGGGTAGTTCTCCTTCGACCAGACAAACCAGCAGGTTACTACATGCTGCAGCAAAGTTTCCATGGTCTTGTCCAGATGGCTGTCTAGAATACAAGGTCATCACTTGGAAACTGCCACTGGGGCTTATTGACTCTGTGCTGATCCACCAACTGGGTGGATCTGGTGGTGATGTTGAGCTCGAAATAAGAAAAAAAACAGACATAGATGCCATTCGACTTACAATAGACAAATACATTGTGTGTTATTGGTGGTGTTTCCGGGTTCCGGATGACCTGATTATGTCAGCCTAACAATCCTTTAACAGATTTGGACAATGAGTGTGTAAGTGTGTTATGTGTAACCCTAGGTTAAAGATTATTCCAGAGTTAGGGCGCTAGGTATGAAAAGGATCCACCACCTACAGTTGATTTTATTATTCCAGGTACTTTCATATTGCTTGAGTTTAGAAGAATAAGAGGTCACTTAAGTACTGAGGTACTAAACCATGCAGGGCTTTATAAGTAATTAGCAAGATTTAAATAAATAAAAACGATTTGATGTTTAATAGGGGGACATACTACTCGCCCTGCATACTCCAGTTCACATATTAAATAGAATGGACGTATGGGATTTTGGACGGAGCTATTCTTATCAACAAATTGATCCAGTGTTAATGTCTAAAACGATTATAAAAGTTTTGGAAGCCAAAAAAAGCGCCGCAGATTAAAAAGTGTGTCTCACAAGGGAATTCTATCTATAACGTTGCAGACATATTACAGAAAGAAACTAAAGTGTAATCATATTTCTCTCCCGGGTAAGTAACCATGAGACCTCACACTCGGTGGCCTCTCGTGGTCACGGGATAATGACTTTGCCCTTCATCACTCAGAAAGAGATAGAAGCCAGAGAAGAAAGAGACAGAGAGAGACAGAGAGAGAGAAAGAAGCATCCCCGGGAATAGAAATGCACTCTGGAGATCAGGGCTCTTCAATGCCCAGTCCTTGTATATTGAGATGAATTAATCCATTTCTGGATAGAGAGAAATGAGATGAAATAGAACACTGGCTCATCAGAATATACTGATTTATAAAGCTCCAAGCAACCATGAAGCCTTGCACTGCCTGCTTACAGGATATTGTGTGAATTTCAACATACTGACAGGCTTTATTGGTGTCTCTTTTTTTTTTTGTTGTTGAGACATTCATTTCCTCCAAATATTTTTTTTCTATCATTCTATTTGGGTAGGTATAACGGTGGCCCAGTAGTGCAAAACATGACAACATTTAAAAAAGTAAGCATAAGTGCTTAATTATGTTTTGTTTTGGCTTGATTCCGTTGTGTTATGGCTTGATTTTGTTGTGTGTTGACTTAATTACGCTGTGTTTTGACTTGATTATGCTGTGTTTTGGCTTCATTTCATTGTGTTTTGGCTTCATTTCGTTGTGTTTTGGCTTGATTTAA
The DNA here is from genome assembly GCA_005784505.1 of Bagarius yarrelli. Taxonomy (NCBI): domain Eukaryota; kingdom Metazoa; phylum Chordata; class Actinopteri; order Siluriformes; family Sisoridae; genus Bagarius; species Bagarius yarrelli. Next base: position 578,304 of record VCAZ01000116.1, on the reverse strand, counting down.
TTGTGTTTCGGCTTGATTTTGTTGTGTTTTGACTTGATTTAATTGTGTTTCGGCTTGATTTAATTGTGTGTTGGCTTAATTTCATTTTGTTTTGGCTTGATTTTGTTGTATTTTGGCTTAATTCTGTTGTGTTTTGGCTTGATTATGTTGTGTTTGCGCTAAATTACGTTGTATTTCGGCTTGATTTCGTTGTGTTTTGGTTTGATTATGTTGTATTTTGGCTAAATCTATGGTCAGTGATCAGGAGTCAGTAATCAGAGGTCAGGTGTTAGCAATTAGGAGTCAGTAATCAGAGGTCACGAGTCAGTCCAGCGGAGAGATGACATACAGTACTTCCTGTTGAATCTTATTCACACAATTGTTACTATAAAAAGGACTCAGTGTTTCCTTTATATATAAGCATTTCTTTTTTTATTCTTCTTATATAACTGATATATGAATACTTCTCTGTTAGCATGCCGAAGAAAATGCAAATGAGAATTTTAGCCTGCAGAGAATTCTGTGAGTGAGACCGTAATGGTGCACATGTGCTAGTTATCTGCTGGGAACAGGACCCTGATGGATGTCGTGGGACGGATAGCTTCATTTCATGTTGACACTCTGCTGATAGATTTCCCTTGGAGTACTGATTGCAGCCTGTTCCACATGAGACTGATTTGATCAGTGGATAAAAGGATGGGATAGTTAGAGTGACATATGTTTATGGACAGAAGATGGAGAAGAGAAGTGAAGGATCAGTTTGTGGGTTGGTTTGTGAAGAGTTAAATTCTGTAGATGGAATAAAGACTTGGTTTAGCGATTCAAATTAAATCTAAAAATAAATCAATCTGAGTCTTACTGAAGTAAGTGATCAGGAGTCAGAAGTCAGGAGTTAATGATCAGAAGTCTGGAGATCAGGGAGTTAGAAGTCGAGTAGTTGAATCAGGATGAGTCAGAGAGATCATCGGAGTTCAGAAGTCAGGAGTTAGTGATCAGGAGTCAGAATCGAGTTCAGTGAGTCAGAAGTTAAGTCAGGCAGAAGTCAGGAGTCAGAAGTCAGGAGTTAGTGATCAGAAGTCAGTGAGCAGAACTCAGGAGTTAATGATCAGGAGTCAGAAGTCAGGAGTTAGAGATCAGAGGTCAGAGATCAGAAGTTAATAATCCGATGGCTGTGATCAGAAGTCAGTCAGAGTTAGTGTCAGAAGTCGAGTTAGAGAGATCAGAGTCAGGTTAATAAGTCAGAAGTCAGGAGTCAGAAGTAGAGATCAGAGTCAGAGTCAGAAGTTAATAAGAGATCAGAAGATCAGGAGTTAAGAGGGGTCAGTTAATCAGGAATCAGAAGATCAGATCAGAGAGGGTCTCAGAGAGATCAGAGTTCAGATCAGAGGCTGGATCAGAAGTCAGGAGTTAATGATCAGGTGTCAGAAGTCAGGAGTTGATAACCAGGTGTCAGTGATCAGAAGTCAGGAGTTAATGATCGGGGGTCTAAAAAACTCCTTATTCATAAGCATCTCATACCAAATTCCAACAATTGCCTAACTAAGTTTTAAACAAAACTGTGGTAAAAGGGCTTAAAACAACTCAACTGCCTAAAACACAATAGATGCTTTACATATATTTGAGTTTTGATCCACTTTTCACACTTTATAGCGGGTCACATGGAGTCGCACAAGCCACAAGTGCAGGAATGATAAAGTTTAAGAGAACTCTTAGCTCAAGTTAAGAACAATCTCTTCTGTAATCGCAGCATAAGCCTCTTTTCTTAAAATGACTGTAAAGCAATTCAAAACCCCTTTCCCGTCTGACCAGCAGACTTCATTTCATTTAACAGGAGAAGAATTTGGTCTCATTTATCTTGCTGCATTTGCCTTGCCAACAGTGGCAGGCCCTCAATTTAGAGAATCACATTTTCAATTTGTCTGAGCGTCAGTGTCGGAGGGGTGGAAACGGTGATCTGAGCCGCTTCAGGTGGACTCGGAACGTTGATGAATACGGCTCAACACCGCTGCGGCTTTAATTTTAAGGTTTTTTTTGTGACAGGTGCAGTGAGAAAAGCGAGGAAAAGAGCGGCTTGGCCTGTTAGCGAGCTGGTGCTGGTATTAATGACTGGAGCTTCGGTGCCAATCTGGTGGTTAATACGCAGAGCTTGAGCTCCAATTTCACGACAATGAGATTCGCATCGCTGGAATCCGCTCACTCTCTATTACAAGTTTATTCGGCACACCGGTTTGTTCGGGGCTTGAGGGAATAGTTCGATTTAGACGGTGGTGCAGGGGGAATCGGTGGCAGTTAATGAAAGAGAGGAATTGGTTGCGTGGCTTGTGGCAGAAATAATATAGAAAGACCAAAAATTATGTCTGTAATTTAAAAGGGGGTTCATTTGATATCTTTTATATGCATTGGACAAAATACAATGATTTAAAAAAAAAAGATTAGGAAATAAAATGAAATCAGTTCTTGCAACTTGGAAGGTGGCCCTGTCTGATGTGTGTGTGTGTGTGTGTGTGTGTGTGTGTATAGTCGTCTCATTTTAAGAGGATGTACACTGCCGAAAACCTGGACCTGACTCACATATTAATAGGAGCATTGTCACCAGTTAGCATCTGCTCGAGTGTTTCAGTGTTGGGATTTGTAGCAGGCACAAGGACAAAATGAGATGAGTGTGACATTTCATATTAATCATTATGGTGGCTCGGTGGCACGGTTATGTGCTAAGGGGGATCATTTATTTATTTTGCTGCCATAACCCGGGTCCAGAATTCTGGTTCCAGAAGAAAAATCACTCTCTTTCACTGATTATCCTCCGATTTCGTTTGCTGTTTTCTACAGCGAGCCTCAAGCAGCTAAAATGATTCGGTTTTCATTTAAGCTTTATGATTTTGTGTCCACTGTAGTCTTAATTTCTTGTACTTGACTGCCAAAAACATTCTGTTGCTTCACTGTTTTGGGTCATCCACCTTAAAAATGGAACATTTGGTAAATTCTAATTGCTTTTCTGTTTATCACAGTTCTAAAAAGTGGTTGTTTTAGCGTCGCCTGCTAATAACTGTGAACCAGTCTTATTAAGTCATTCGGTCACATATTTAATACTTCACAGTGTAATCCTTTTCTTTGATGATTTCGAGCGCAGGGTCAGCCATGATACAGCATGACTGGAGCAGAGAGAAAAAGAGAGAGAGTTTAGGACCTTCCTCAAGTATCCATCAATGGCAGCTTGGCAATGTTAGGGCTTGAACCCCAGTCTAACCATTCTGCACTGATTTATGGCTGCAAGTCTAATATAAAAGTAGTCAGAAGGTAGATGGTAGATTGGTGGTTGGACTGCCGATCGGAAGATTGTGGGTTTAATTCCCAGCACCACCTATCAAGTTATCAAGATGTGTGATTGGGGCCTCAGTTTTTTACCTTTTGTTCCAATGACCTTACATAGAAGATTTTAGTGCACATTTGTAGAGAGATTTGTTGCTACCTTTTGTTATACAGTGCAGCTTTTTGTTGTTTTGTGTAGAGAGATTCTGTGTTGTTTTGTGCTATATAGCAGCTTTTTTGTTGTTTTGTGTAATTCTGTGTTGTTTTGGTCTTTTTGTTGTTTTGTGTACACCATGGGTGGGGTCCTGGAGAAACATGGTTTGATTTTACTGTCTACTGCGTCTGCTATATATGATTAAAATAACAATAAAGCTTCTTGAACTTAAACTCGAACTTGATCCAGTATTGCATATTTATTCATAGGAAATCTGTAAGTCTCTTTGAATAACATCCCTCCTAAAATCTATAAACTACAGTATAAAACACGAGAAGATCATAATAAATTGTTGTTTGCTGCAAGTGGAAAACTTTAGATCAGAAAAATATCGAAAGAATTAATCAATGTCCTAATCTTGGCATGGGGATAAATTATTCTCTATAAATCCTAGAGACATGTTCAGAGTTGTAAATCTGCTGTTTATCGGTTAAAAGGAACATATAGACATAATTTAAAAGCTCAATTTTACATTTATTTTCCCACCTCTTCATAATTCATCCGGCCAAAACTCTATAAGCGCTCCGGAGACCCTCTAACGACTGTGATGATAGCATTAATACTGGTATTATTAGCATTGATTTTATGTCTGATTCATGACACTGAGAAGATTCTCCATCTTGTCGTGACAAACAGTCGCAGTCTGCATCATTAATTCTTCTCTCTCTCTCTCTCTCTCTCTCTCTTTCTTTCTCTCTCTTCGTCCCTCTGGCTTGGCTTCGGTTCTCTGTTACAGAAATAAACTGCTTCATTTTTTGTGATCGTTACAAGCACTGATAGCAACGTCCGGTTTGATTTCCTGTTTAGTCTACTTTGCATTGTGCTGTGTCAAGCTTTACAGGATACTTAGACAGATCAACTAAGTAATGGAAATAGAGATGGAATTCCAGAACTTTTGTCCATGACTATAAAAAGACTCAAATGCTGCGTCCGAAATCGCATACCGCTTAAGTACGTACTTTATTAGCATATACCTCTCAACCGATAAAAATATATATAATATATCCTCCTCACAGAAAGAAGGGGTTCCCGGGTTCGATTCCTGGACAGGGGTCTCTCTGTGTGGAGTTTGCATGTTTTCCCTGTTCTGGGTTGCGTGGGTTTATTTCGGGTTCTCCGGTTTCCTCCCACAGTCCAAAAACATGTATGTTAGATTAATTAGTGATTCTAAATGTAAATGCATAAATTTCACATATAATTTTTTACAGCACACTGAAATTCTTTTTTTCCAATATCCCATCATCTATGATACAGCGTCCCTGGAGCAGGAAGGGTTAAGGGTCTTGCTCAAGGACCCAACAGTGGTTGGCTTGCTAGCGGTGGGGCTTGAACCCAGGTCTTCCTGGTCTCCAGATCAGCAACTCAGCACCTTAACCATTTGAGCCACCACTGCCCCTAAGTTGCCCATAGGAATGAGTTTGGCCCTGTGATGGACTGGCGACCCAGGCGTGTACCCACTCCTGCATTTATCCTTTCAGAGATGGGTGACCCCCGTGACTCCGAATTAGGGAATAGGCAGGTAATAATAATAATACTGAAAGTAACAACATATTAAGGAATGTTGTGAAGTTGAAACAATAGTTTTTTATTTCTACACCTTACAACTAAGAAATACATAATAATAATAAAAAAAAGCCAGAAAACGAAACACTTCCACTCTGACTAATGAAACACGCTCAGACTCTCACATCGTTCATTTGGAAGTTAATTGTTCATTTAATATTTATTTGATGCGTTTGCTCACTGGGGGTTTATTTGTCTATAAAGTTCATTTATGCATTTATTTATGGTCATTCGTAGTCATAAAAGCACTTTTAACACCACCCGAGTTTCTGCCAAAGTCAAAAGTCAGGGTTCTTTGCTCCAGTTGTCCTCTCCTCAGAGAGCCGTCACGCTTTCCACTGAATTACAGGAGCGAGTTTGCCTTCCTGTTTGAGGGGTGAAACGCTGGCGTGCTGTCCTCGGAATCCATAAAAATTCATCACGGAGTAAATAATTGAACCATTATGAGATGAAACTTGGATACATCATTCGGAGCTGCAGACAGTCACAGTTTGGCCAGTGCAGTTTAGGGGAAATGATGGTATTATCCTCTACACTGGGCTCTTAAGGAGGGTTTATAGCGATAGCTAGCTGTCATTTTTTTATTACTTTGGCTCAGTACTGTAAAGAAAATTCTTCAACTCAAGTAATGGCTAATTTACATTTACAGTATTTATCCAGAGCGACTTACATTATCTCTTTCATACAGCTGAGTGACTGGGGGCTTTGCTCAGGGGCCCACGAGTGGGGGCTTGGTGGCGCTGGAATCAAACCCACAATCTTCAGGTTGGCAGTCCAACACCTTAACCATGAGCCACCACTTTTAAGTTTAAACTTAAACCTAACTAATTAAGTTTTGCTAACTTTTTAAAGAGATAGTTGACCGCCAAAAATTTTGTTAATTAGTTAACCATGTTGTTCCAAACCCGTAAGACCTGCTTTCATTTTCGAAACATATTTTAAGATATTTTCGATTAAATCTGTTGGCTCTCTGATTCTTCCATGAACAGCAAGGTAACTATAACATTAAAGGCCCTGAAAAGTACTAATATTATCGACAAAGTAGTCATGTGACATCAGTGGTTCAACTGTAATATTACAAAGCCAAAATTATGTTAAAAAAATAACGACTTTATTCTACATCGTTTCAGCTCTATTACTACTACTACTACTACTACTACTACTACCCCACAGTGCATCTGTGCAGTCTGGATACCAACACCATCATTTCATTGACCCTACATTAATGAAGTGCTGAATTAAAACATCATGCTGCTCATTATGAACAACACAAAAATGTCGGTGATGAGTAGATGTGGAAATATGGAGTAGGAGAGGCTCTGCAAAGAACTTCCTCTTACTGCGACACTATTGAACCTGAACACATCGCTGAAGAAAGGTGGGCAAACAATGACGCCGGAAAGGCCGTGAACCCCAATCCCACTTCAGATGGAACAGAACCTTTCAAACTCTCTACGGCCAAAATCTAATTCAAAGCCGCCAATAAAATTGAGTGGGATTCCTCTTGCGACCGTCACCGCGTCGAGCGGTGGCCTTGCTTGATGAACTACGGGGTCAGGTACCTTTCAGGATCAGATGCTTTGGAGAATTGAGAGTAATCACAGCAAGGTCTTGTTGCGTTTGGGGGTTTTGTAGGAGAAGTGAGATTGAGTCTATATTGAGAGTGAGTGTGTCTGTATAAATAAGGTGCCTCCATCAGCTTCTGCCTCGATCAGTTACTTATTTTCTCTATCCATTCTTACACCGTCATTTCTGAGGTACCGACTCTTTATCCAGTCCTGAGACTGAATGTCCTATTATTCTATTTTACACCAAATAAAAAATGAATAAAATGCATTGAATACTTTAAAAACCTAAGAATCTTTTAATCCTTGTATTGAATTTTGTCCCCATGATTTAATTGTTTGGCTTCCTGATTTCACTGTGTATATATAATTTTAGGTTACATGTGAACCCTAAGATACCACATAAAAATAAAAGCATATTTCTTATATATAAAACTTTTAATATAGATTACATTTTAAAAATAAAAATAAGGCAGTATGAAAATGTGTTTTACGAATCTCTGAGAGGCAGCTTGGCAATGTTAGGCCTCGAACCCCAGTCTAACCATTCTGCACTGATTTATGGCTGCAAGTCTCATATAAAGGTAGTCAGAAGGTAGATGGTAGATTGGTGGCGAAGGTGTTGGACTGTTGATCGAAAGATTGTGGGTTAAATTCCTAGGTTACCCCTGTTGGGCCCTTTAAACCTCAAGTGCTGAGATAAGTGTGAGGCCTCAGTTCTTACCTTTTGTTCCATAGAATTTACATAGAATTTTAGTGCATTTGTAGAGATTTGTTGCTTTATATATACAAGCCCTTTGTTGTTTTGTGTAATTCTGTGTTGTGTTTTGTGTAGCACCATGGGTTTAACTGTTTGGCTTCCTGATTTAACTGTTTATATTTTAAAAAATGATCATGCAAATTTGAGGTTACACCATGTGAACTCTAAGATATTACATAAAAATAAAAGCATATTTCTTATATACATTTTTTTAATATAGGTTACATTTTAAAAATAAAAATAAGGCAGTATGAATAAGTGACTAAAAACAAATAAAAATGTAAATTTGACAAATATCTGAGGTCCTAGACCGGGAGTGTCCAAACTCGTTTCTGGAGGGCTCTGCTTGGTCCTGCAGAGTTTAGCTCCAACTTGCCTCAACACATCTACCTGTAGGTTATAAGTCTAGCTAGCAAGATCTTAATTAGTTGGTTCAGATGTGTTTGATTAGGATTGGAGCTAAACTTTGCAGGACACCCTCCAGGACCGAGATTGGACACCCTTGTCCTTGACCTTTTAAGAGGGAACGTGATAATAAGGGAAGTTTGATAGTGTTTCTGTGTTATTGTTGTTCTAACGCTATTATCTGAATCAGGAATACACATTGCATTGTATACCAGAAACATCTTTGAATTTAAGCTCATTTTGGATTTGAAATTTCAGCAGTGGACACGCTGTATGACGTTGATGAGGAAGATTGTGTATGTAGGGCATTGTTTTTACATGCTGTTGATCTATAAATAATGATATTTTGCATGAGCTATTTTGGTAGACATTTTACACGTAATATGACTGTATATTTTTCGAAATATCTTTTCAGTCGCCTGGTGCTAACATGCTAATGCTGTTTTTGTGGAGGTCAACTAAGGGATCATGGATAAAATCAGCTAATGCAATATGAATGTTCTCCTCAATGCCCCTTGCTCAACACTTTTAAATTATGAGCTCGCTGAGGCCCCCTTGTGGGTCGGGACCCCCTGTTGGGAACCGCTGCTGTAGACTATACTGTAGATATTTTTCTATTGTTTCCTATAAGTAGTTTAGCCTGCATTAATGCATCCAATGTAGAGGTTTTCTATCTTAAATTAGCAATCCATATACAGAGCCCAGCTAAAAAACTGGAGTAAAAATTAATAATAATTGCAAATTGAAGCAATCAAGTTGTACGTTAACAGGCATAAAAGGATACATTTCTTAAATACAAAGTCTGTATTGTAGCTTTTGGCTTGCTAACAGTAACACTGGCTAATGGTGATGATAATAATGAGATTACCTACACTAGCGAGGGCTGAATCCCCAAGGATGAAATTCATACAACTGCCCCTGCACATTTTAACTAGTTTATAGTTATGTTTAATGATTTTGGTTATCAGTAAACACAAACAATCTGAAATCTTTCATATGAAATGATGTGTTGAATATTTCCCGACTGTGTTGTCTTTGGCTTATCTACAGCCAAGGAAACTTAATCATCTTGTGTTCGCAACATCCACGCAACACTTGTCTGCACTCAAAGACCCACAATCGCTGCTCGGTATGTGGTCTGGCTTCTTCATAAATCACCCAAATAAGCCCTGACCAGCTTGAGAGATTTAAGGCGCCTTGGTGTGCGGAGTCAATTACAAAAGCCTGCCGTCTGGACCGAAATAAGGCTCTCGAAAACTAATTGTGTCACGCTTAAGATACGACTGAATCACATGAATGATTAATAAAGGCCAAAACCCGATTCCCAGATCGTTATCGATGCTATAGGCAGGAGGAACATCGGGTTATGCCGGAGGATCGGGATGGCTGTTAATGTGTTGATAGAAGGTCCATGCTGTGAAAGCCAATGTGCGGAAAATTCCCATTACTGCTTTTCCCTCAAGACACAATGCAGGTGGCAGTCAGAATGAGACTCACTTTGTATGCAGCGTGTGGTGATCATTCAGATTTTTTTTTAGTAGTTAGTTGGACAGAGGCTGCATATATAAATGCGTTCATGTGAAAAAGAGAAGAGCGAGATTTTAGAGGACAGATAGCGAAAAATGACATTAGAACATGTGAAAATTTATGGTGCTGAGAACTCTAGGGTGTTTTATAGACTGTAAGGTAAGATAGAAGCTTCGTACATTCACTTACTAGTGATGGGTCGTTCTTAAACAATTTGTTCAATTTTAAACGAATCTTTAATGTGACTCGGGAAAATGAGTCGTCTTGGAGAGTGATTCGTTCAGTCATGCATGCGATTCTCTTTCTGACTCAGACTACATTGGTTAAGCATACTGGGTTTTCATATGATGCACGAGCGACTCAAGGCCCTGTCAGGTAAGAGGTGAGGTGAGCTAATCATAGACTGAAGACCCAGATAGACAGTGAATTAATCTTTTCTGTTTCTTATAGCATTCTAGTTTTGTATTGTTTGTAGTGTGATCAAGGTTCGGATAAGTAATAGGTGTATTAGGGAAGTAACGTAACATTTCAATTATATTTTGCTAAAATGACCGAAATAAACGAAATGACTCGAAAAAAGATTCGTTCATTTTGCATTTTCAGGTCCGAGGCAGTAAAATGATTCGACTTCCCATCACTATGACACAAATATGTATACTTATTTCTCGTACATGACCTGAATTTTTTTTTTCTGTCTGAATATCGATTGTACGAGTCAGAATTACTGTTGTGCTACGATTTTATTCGTTTTTTATAACAGAAATAGGATTAAAACTACAATTTATGTTTTTTAATTTATTTTAAATCAGAATTCATTGTAAAAATCATGTCTAAATTGTTGTATGTGTTTTTTCGTATTAATTCCTTAAAGTTTATTTCTGGATTTCAGTAACTCGGTTTCCATACTTTGCTGATTAAAACGGAACACCACCAATTTCCGTAAACCAATCAATCTTGAACAGAGACTGGTAGAATATCATATAAACCCCTTCGTCACCCCAATTCAACTCTTTTCCAATGGACTGCTATTGGAAGATTGGTGTTTGAGTTCCAGCACCACCTTCCAAATGCTGCAAATGTAAATATAGGAAGGTTGAACTGGTTGTTATCGACTAAATAATGATGTATAAGCCATAAGTGTGACAAAGGTGAGTAAAATCTAAGGGCCTATGCACTTTGGGGCCTCAGGAGATCTGTTATATTAGTAGTAACAGTACTAGCAGTGATGCAATAGTATGTTTGGTGTGTCTTCAGGGGCCCAACCTCATATCATTTCATAGCATTCAAAATTGCTATCGGTGCCCCTAATATAAGCTAATGCAATGCTAATTTACGTGGATATGGCATAAATATTTATCCATAATATAGTCAATATGATCATCACAGCAAATTTAGCCTGTGCTTAGTGCGAGTCAGAAGAATATAAGCGAAAAGGAGAGTAAAAAAAAAAGTGTTTGTGAGATGGATAAAGAGAGAAATGGGATTGTCATTTCAATGCATCATCAAATATTAATCTAATCTCAGCATCCCTTCCCATCTGTTATCTACATTCAACTCAGGTGAATAGCTGGAACGTTCCGAAGCTATTTCCACATCTGCTACGTGGCCGTGGCCGTGCCCGAATGATGATTGCTGCTTTGTCTCAGACAAAGTCACCGCGTCCTCGACACGACTGGCGTAATTATGAAACGGTTTAATGGACGCCGTGGTTCATTGTTAAAGAACATGTCAGCGCTTGGCACCTCTGTTAGCTAAAAGTCCCCTTGTGAGAGTAGCGTTTAAGGTTATTGCAGAAGGTTTGACCAGAAATTACTACTATTGATTACAGTTTAGAACTTAAATAACAGTGGAAAAAATGGGGTTTAATTAGCCATCCTATTGCCCTTGTCTCCATCCTGTGATTTTACTTAAGACTAAATTATTGGCTGATATTATACAATCGGTTAGCAGACCTAATCACGCCATTTATACCTCCTACTAAATTCAATTCAATTTTATTTTAATAGCGATTTAAAAATACAAAAACTCTGGAATTAATTTTTCTATTCATTCACAGTGAGCAAACCTTGGGGGGAACCAGACTTAAAGGGGTAACTGATTCCTTATGTGGGTGACACTGGCGCGTGTGTGTGTTAATAGATTTATATATTCTAAACAAATTTTGACTAGGAGCTTTGGAGTTAGGCTAATTTCTAAGGGTCTATGCAATTTGGGGGCTTCCAGAGGTCTGTTTTATTAGTAGTAACAGTACAGAATGGCTTTGTTAGTGGGCCTAAGCTCAAAATTCTTATGGTTAAGCCCAAAATTGTTAGCAGCGCCATCGACCCAGTGACAAAAACCAGAGCGAAAGATAGATCGTGAAAACACCAGCTAAGAATCACCATGTGACCATCTGCAAAACACATTGCAAAAAACATTTTGAACATCCAACTTTTATCCAATCAGGATGTCTCCTAGCTTAGCATGTTAATTGAGAAAACTCCACCCCTTCGTTATAATTCAGATATTTTTATTCGGGTGGTTGTGGCTTTGAAAGGAATGGTTACAGTACTGAGTTGTTGCTTGGAAGACAAGGAAGATCTGGGTTCAAGCACCTCCCCTGCCAGTCAGCCATTGTTGGGTCCTTGAGCAAGACCCTTCCTGCTCTATGGGCGCTGTTATCATAGCTGACCCTGTGTTCTGACCCCAACTTTCTAAAATGGGATATGCGAAAAAAAACAAATTAAATGGTGATGTAAAGTATAAGTGACAAATAACTACATTTACGTTACATTTACATCATTTATTACATAATAATATAATGCTAATAACAGGTTCAATTGTTTTTAAGGAAGCTAGCTAACAACCGGTACCTAGAGCTGTGTTTTAAAAAGCAGTTGCCTAAAATACACATGTTTAACTAGCTGACATACTCTTTAGTTTACAATTTAGTTGATAAGCCGTTTATGCTTTTATTAGTGTTACGCAGTAGCCTTTTTGTAGCGTGGTGGTGGTAATAGCATTGTTGTTGGTTTTGAAAAACAAATAGCTTTTCAGTAGTGAAGGTATTTTGTAGATTAAGTAGTGCGGTCGATTCTACACAAGCTACATTTACTGACCCCGGATCACTAGGTTACACCAATGCCGTTTACTGAGCTGTGCGATTGAACAGTTAGCAGTTAGCAAACTAGCTATTAGATAGCTTCATGTTTTCCCTTATTAAATTTATTTGTTTTCTCTAACCTGAATATCAGAATTTTTTTCTTACTTTTTACATTTTAATTACATTTACAGCATTTGGCAGACGTCCTTGTCCAGAGTGACTTACATTTATTTAATTTTTACAATTAGCAATTAGGGTTTAAGGGCCTTGCTCAGGGGGCCCAACAGGACCTCAACAACTGAGCTGTATGACCGAAATCACTGAGAGTTTCCACGTTAAAACAAGTATAAAGTTAGATTGATATATATATATATATATATATATATATATGAGTTTTCTAAAAAATAGCATAGATGTAGTAAGCAACTTTTCCCATGTTTCTGTACCGTCAGTGTAGCGATGCGTTTTTTAACATAGAGTAACTGATAGATTAGCTAAATACATTTCCAAGTAGCTTAACCAACACTGGCTTTCAGTGCCATCAAGACGTCCTTGCAAGTTACAATCTGTATGTCATTAATTTCTCCTAAAAAATTATATTTAATCCTAAAAAAAAGGGTGTTTCTACTAGCTTGACATGTCAAGCCCCGGCTCCTCTGTTTGTATTCAGACATTTTTATTCTGAGGCTGTAGCTTTGAAAGCAAGTTAGTTTTGTTTGAAATGATAAATGACTTAAATATGTGTGTCATTCTCCTGAAATATGTTTGCGAAATAATAAACTGGTTAATGCATTCCTATTCTCGAGAAGCTGCTAATGGTCTAGACACCTGAACCTGTTTACACTGCTGAAAAATAGGTCGGGGGTTTTATGAATACACATGATATGTAAATGATATGCAAATATCGAAAAATCTTTCTAGCAGGCAAGACAAATTGAATTGCAGTTTTCAGTTTTTACGCATTTTTATGGTTTTACAGATGTTTAATTAAATCTGTACAACTATAATTTGAGTTATAACTATGCACGTTTATATTTATTTACAATCTGGAGGGAGGATTGGTGTTTGGGTAGAAAATTCCACAGCATCTATGTGTAATAACATATTAGAAGCAGTGTGTTCTCTTTGCTAGAGTTTATGTGCACTGTGAGGTCTTTGATTCTATCAATAGTTGATTTGTAACATTCTGAAAAATGTTGAATTGTTTAAAAAAATCTAATTTATTATTTCGCTTAGGTAGGAGAAGCTCAAACGTCCCACTTAGAATCCTAATGTAAACTTTCGTTCCTCCAATCTAACACTTTCACTTGGATTTGTTGAAGGTGGTGTGGCAAGCCGGCTCTTATCCCAGAGCTCCTTCATGTCTGTGTTACCTTCTTGCTCACCCTTTTAGTTATGCTGCCATAGCTAATCCTGCTGGAGTCGCCAACTATACAATGTCTTCACAATTTTCACACAACAATACACTTAATAATCCATATTTTTTGTTCTCTTTCTCTCTCTTTCTCTCGGGGGAGGTACCAGTGACCAGTTTCCAGCCCCTTTCGTCAGGATGGATTGGGATTTACTCTACTTCACTGACCCAAGGCTACAGTTTACACTGCATTTATTCGTCATTATCATAAGCTGTAATTAACAGACATGTGGTGTCACCCAGATGAGAATGGGTTCCCCTTTTGTGTCTGGTTCCACTTAAAGTTTCTTTCTACTTCATCTAAGGATTTTTTTCTTGCCGCAGTCGCCAGCGGCTTGCTCATTAAGAACAAACTTACACTTTTTTAATGTTAAAAAAAGAAGCGCTATACAAATAAAATTGAATTGAATTGTATTCTTTTTAAAACTGGTGAAACAACTTAAAGCACATCCTTTTTCTTAATGACTGTTTTTTTTTCTGGAGATCCTTTATTTCTATTTACAGTTCCGGCATTTACATTTGTCTCATTTTTGGTTTTATTCAAGAAATTGGTGATTAAGGGCCCAGTAGTGGCAGCTTGGTGGTGCCAGGAATTAAACCCATGCTCTTCCAATCAGCAGTCAAACACCTGAACCAGACAGATAAAAATATATATTATATGTAATAATCTTGCCACTATCTTCTTCCGTGTTTTACATGAACTGCATGAATTGTATCAGTGCTGAAAGAAATCATCAAGATAAAGAAGTTATTCTTTTGTTGGACGAAAAAAACAAATCAATTCTTGGCATTTTCTTTTCAGGAAAAGTCTCTGGTTGTTTCGTCTGTTGCCTTTTGTTGAAGCCAGGAACTGAACAGAATGAGTGAGGTTTCAGGTTGATTGTCTTCGCTGAAGTCATTCAGCTTTCTCAGAATTGTATTGAGTCACTTGGATTTGATATCGATCTGCTGTGCTGAAATTCTTTGAGTTAGACCTTTTATTGTCTAATCAAACTGTTAGGCACATCAAATGACTGTCATTTCAAACCAATCATCATCATCATCATCATCATCTACCACCAGCACACACCATATATATATTTTTTAGACTTATTGTTATTAGTTTCGGTTTACTTTCACACATCATTTTTCTTTTTTTTTCTTCTTTTTCTTAAAAACATATATAGATAGACACTGAGTATACGTCTTTCTGGCTGCTTTCTGTCCTTTTTTTGTTTTTTCTACTGTATTAATACCCTGTGTGTCGAATAAAAACATCTAAATATTTACAGTGTAAAACCTTATTTAGCTGCTCTTTAAATTTTTTTGACCTACTTTTTAACTTTACTGTAGGATTATTAATATTTTTTGGTCAAAAAAAGAAAAGCCTGATCATAGACTCTCAGAAGTAAATACTCTAAGTATTATGTATGTTAGGTTGATTGGTGATTCGAAATTGCCCTTAGCAGTGAGTGTGTGTGGCGCTGTGATGGACTGGCGACCTGTCCAGGGAATACCCCTCCAGCCTTTCGCCCTTTCAGAGACAGCTGGGATAGACTCCAGCAGATCCCTGTGACCCCGATTTAGAGAATAAGTGAGTATAAAATATAAATAAATGAACACATGAATGAGCTAATTGGAAGATCGGGGTTTGATTTCCAGCACCACCAAGTTACCCCCATAGGTAAGTATGCTGTAAATGTAAATGTATTTCTCAAACGCTGTTTTGGTGCAGAAGCTTTGCTCCAAAATCTCTTCAAGATATTTGATTAGCTTCCATTGCGATCTGGTAGACCATATTAGATCATTTACACCTTACTTTTTCTCACTTAATAACACCATTAGTTTTATTAAAGGTCATCCCGGAAGAGGACACACCCATCGAATTACCAAAAAAAACATAGGAAAATCATAGGAATAAGTCTTAATAGGCTTTGTACTGATATGCAGTGATGTTTTCTTTAAGGAGACAAATTGAGGTGAACCATACAAGAAAAAAAAGCTGTAAATGTATGTACCTATTGCGTTACAGAACGCTATTTTTGCATACTTATCAATCACATACACACATGAATGCTTTTTTAGCCTGATCAGGAGTGTATGAATCTCGGCTACACAGCAGATTGTAAGGCATAATTACATTCTGTTCGTCATTTTAGAATAATAGCAGAAGTGAAATTTGTATGTATGTCATACCAAACAGTTAAAATTACAGGTGATGATGCGTGGTGCTCTCACAAACTCATTTTTCACATTGTGTTATGACAAAAGTGTTTAGTACGGCACAAGGCCAGTTTTTCTGGCCTTCTTTTTTATTCTTTGTCAAATACGGTATTACAGGAAGACGCAGTTAACACATTTCACAGGCTGGAACCCAAACACACATATCATATATTAGATTTACCCAAGCTTGGAAACAGCATGACAAAGTGTATCGATAAATATATTTATGTCAAAAAAAAAAAAAAAAAAAAGCAATAAATATATACATATGATTTAAAAAAAAAAAAACCTAAACAAAGGTTTGTCTAAAATTTAAATAAATATAAATAAAGTAAAAAAATAAGAAACATCTTAATCAAACATTTTGTTTTAGGTATTTAGATATTTGACAAACATTTGTATTTTATCCCACAACGCTACACAACATCCAGCCTCGTAGGCCTGCGTTATATATTGCCATCTTTTTTAAACAAATAGTCGTTTGAGACGTGTACGTATTACCTACAAACAAACACTTAATAAAAAAAATTGTTTATTATATTATTTTATGTACATATACAGTGTATCTACAATAATCATTGATCCAATGACAATGTGACTTTAAACCTATATATATATATATTTATATATATATATATATTAGTATTTTAAAGTGCAATAAGAAAATAACATATCCCACTCGTTCAGCTCTTGTACCTTGGGAGAGCTTACAAATTATTGTCCATAAATGCAGTACCAGCCTCAACAATCGATGTATTGCTTTAGCGCATATGAAACAAGCAATAAGACAGACAACACAACCCATGGAAAAGATGCAGCTGTCACGCATGAGGTATTTTAGAGGTGCTGTTATTTATACCTTCACTCTAACATCCGAATATTCTTATTTAATCTTACAGAACACACACACACACACACACACACACACACACACACACAAATATTATGTCAGACATTCAAATTCAACACTTGCATTCATAAATGTATCTTACTTGTTTATACACACCAGTCAAGTCCATTATTTACCTCAGACATTTAGATAAAAACACTAGCATTCGCTGTTTTACCTCAGATATTTACACAACACTCTCAAATTTACTATTTTATCTCACATATTTACATCCTCCTGCACATTCATATACACGCCAGTCACTTTAATTATTTACCTCAGACATTTAGATAAAAACACTAGCATTCGCTGTTTTACCTCAGATATTTACACAACACTCTCAAATTTACTATTTTATCTCACATTATCACACCCTCAACAATTGCAGTCGCAATTTTATCTCACACATTCATATGAAATATATTACCTCAGACATTCACATGAAAACACCTGCATTCATATTCACGCTAACACTCTGAAATTCGCAATTTTATCTTACATATTCATACTTACAATGAACACAGTCGCAATTTTATCTCACACATTCATACACAACCGTAACAATACAAAACAACAATATTTACCTCATGCTTTCACACAAAAACACTTGCATTCACTGTTTTACCTCAGATTTTTACACATCACTCTCAAATTGAAAATTTTATCCCACATATTCCTATCTACAACAATCGCAATCCCAATCGCAATTTTATCCCGCACATTTATACATGCCAGTCACGTTAATTATTTACCTCAGATATTTAATTAAAACCAGTTGCATTTACTGTTTTACCTCAGGTATTCACACTACACTCTCAAATTCACTATTTTATTTTATATAATCACACCCACAACGTTTGCAGTCGCAATTTTGTCTCGCACATTTATACACACCGGTCATGAAAAATTTTTACCTCAGCCATTCGAATGAAAACACTTGCATTTACTGTTTTACCTCAGATATTCACACTATCACTTCGACTCTGACTGTCTGCACCAGCATTAGCCAGTGTCTATGTAGTTTATTGGTAAGAGTCACACAGGAGCCAGCACAGCATCCATACTTTTAGTGAACTGTGTCACAATCTAGCTTTCTTTTTTCATTCAGGTCTCCCAGCAGGTCTCTTTGGTAGGCTTGTAGCATAGCCACTGTGTGTAGGCATACTCTTGTCTCACCTGCTAAGACATAAGCCTTTCCTACCAAAGTGGATGTAATTTTTAAAAGCCTTGCTAGGTATTTTAAGGGGTCCCAAAGACAGTACCATAGTCGGGGACAAATAGCTTGTTAGCGTCTATTTAACCTGTGGCATCACCTGGTAAGTGATACTCCTAAGCCTTGCTTAGCAGAATTTATTTCATAATCTCCAAACCTCTGTGGAGGTTGCATCCTAGCTTTTAGGAATTGTTTGTGTAGCCTACTACCAGGACGAATGTCCTTTCTTTGGCCGCCCACCTTATTTCAACTTGGCGGCAGCTCGGATTATAACCTCCACAAGCTCCTCATACATTGGGGAGCATGGCGGCAACTTCATTATCCCCGTAATGCTCATGGCTTCCACCTCCTCGGAAAGCTTCAAGACGGGGAGTGAGATAATGCTAGGCCTGTCACATACTCCTCCACTAACTCGGCTTGGGAGCTCCAGGACATCAGCCTGCACTGTGCCTCAGCAGCAGGGTCCAAGCCCCAGGGACTCCATTTGTGGCCATCTTCATTAAATAATGCCAAAGGAAAGCGGAGCACGCGCATGGGTAAATGCTTGCGATGCTTTTGCACTTTATCGCTACTATTTACTTCTCGCAAGAGTAACTGAGTTAGTAACTGAGTTACATCATTATTAAAAATAACCAATTACCAAAAAACACTGATGTTCGTTCACACACACACATAAACCAGTTATATTCTCATATGTGAAACAGTTACATTCGCCTTTTAGCCCCACATGTTCTCTCTCATACACACACACACACACACACACACACACACACACCAGTTATATCTACCCTTAAATAGCTAAATAACTCGCTTACATTTTTACATAATCCTTTCACTCACAAAACTTGCAAATTTAGTTACTTTTCACACATTTCCACATACACCCTCACAGCTACAATTTTACCGTTTTAACATTTGCTCACTCACAGGTCATTGTTCACGATTTACCTCAGATATTCACATAAAACACTCACATTCACACACAACACTAACTAATTCATACTCAACATTATTCCTTAGTGGGAAAAAGAATTATGTAACTGGAGAAGAGTTCAGTTTTATTAGTTTGAGTGAGGTAAAATTAGGGAAGATAAAGTAGTTCTTGAGTTAGTATGAGAGAAAATTGTGTTTCTGTGAGGTAAAGTGGCTGGATAAAATGTTAGATAAAAAAGTTTAGGTTTAAAGTATGACATTTATTGTAACCCTTACTTTTTTAGAGTATAGAAACATTTGATTCAATTTCCAGAAATTATATATATATTTTCTGGAAAATTTTATGTATCATAAAATTTCTGGAAATTGACCGAAAGTAATAGTTAAGATTTCTGACAGGAAAGTCACATGTAAAAAGATTCTTTATTGTATGAAGGAGGACTTTGTGGTTTAAGGTTTTGAAGTGACAAGCTGCATTTCTTTCTTATTAACTGCAAGGAAAATAATGAAGAAATCTACTAACTGAGTTTTTGCTTAGTTAACAAGTTACTAAATTTAATATTTCAATCTTTAACCCCCAAATAGAGAATCTTGTAAAAAATAAATAAAGCTTTAGAATCAGATTCCTTATATTTATTTAACAATGGATTAAATTAACCAGTTGTTGGTTGTGGATTCAAGTAACTGGTGGTAAATAAACCAGAAATCTTTTTGGACACTAGACGGTGTTTCAATCCCAAACCAATATAAATTATATTTTGTATGTGTGTGTGTGTGTGTGTGTGTGTGTGTGTGTGTGTATCATTTGGACTGCAGTGATTTTACACTCTGTATGCTGTCAGTGGGTTAATATTGCACATAGACTCTAAAAACACACACTATTTACAGAGAAAACAAAACAGAATTATTACACAATATTAATCATCATATTCCTCATCTCAATCTCTGCATCCCACACAGACAATATTCAAAACGTAGAATATGTGCATTGAATTATCATGAATAATTGGGTTGAGATCAGATTCTAGTGGGGATTTTTACCCACAATAATATATATATATATATATTTGTAATACATATTTAAACAGGAAGTGAATATATTGTATGTTACATTTTTATACATTTATATTTTTTGTGTATTTCCGCTATATTACATTGAGTTTGGACACCCTTAAACTGATGAAATTCATTTCCTGATATCACAGTAAATTGTTGGTAAGATGCACTTAGTGCACTCGTCTAGTATCAAGCCATCTTGGACACGACACGTTCATGCATCAACAGTGCAAAGGTAACAACTGGAAAACGATTACTGTACAAAGGGATTGACTGGTTCGAGTTATGCATAGTGATTGGCAGATACAGTGTAATAGTTATAGTGAAAGAGATCATTTGGCCAAAAATGAAATGCAGTCCAACCAATTTAAGAAAGCTTGCTTGCTAATGCTATGTTGCTAACAAGTAAGGGTAGCTTATAGCTACCAGTTCAGTGTTGTGCAAGCTGATAGTTAGGCACTATTTCAAAAATAATCACACACTAGCCTCAAAAACACTGGACATCAAGCGTAACTAACATATTTGCAGGTCATTTGGCGCATCTTTGTGTAAAAAATCATCAAAACATCAAAAACATTTTTTTCCCCCAACATAAACAGTTAAGGGTTAAGGGCCTTGCTCAGGGGCCCAAGTGTAGCTGTGGTGGTTGTGTTGGGAATTGAACCTATAATCTTTTAATCAACGGTCAAGCACCATATTTACTAAACTACCACTTCAGCTACCGCTATAGAAATATAATGAACATTTTGAAAAAAAATTAAACATTCCTTAATAAATATTTTCATAAGGTGATAAAATAATAACACAAGCTATTAAATTAAAACAAAAGAAATGGCACCCTGACAAATGAGAAAGAGTCTGTTTGTTTTTTTTTGTTTATCTCTATTATTGTGGTGTGTGTTATGATCTGGCAATCAATGTTACAAATACTCGCATGAATCTAAAGGAATTTATTTTGGTTCGTGATTAAAATTCAGGCGCACATGACCAGGTTTCCTACATCAACATGATTTAAAGCAGGTGTGTGATCATTTTGATGTTTAAGATTTGGAACTGGTGGCTACATGTCTCCATATCCTGCAAGCAACACTAAACTCTTTGCTTTCATCAGTGCAAAGCTTCAATCTTAGATCAGAAAATTTCATTTATGGCCAAACATATAGATCTTAAATCAGACCTATTTTATTTCCAGAAGCAGAGAACCGGCAGTTGAGGTCTCTTGAGATTTTGTTTTATTTATTTGTGTGTGTGTGTGTGTGTGTGTGTGAGAGAGTGCAAGAGAAGCTGTACCGACTCTTTAAGCAATCTATATCAATTGATCCTGTTGCTTTAATGTTTTGATCGAATCAGACATATTGCTGTAGAACTTAAAGACCTGAGTTTGACCCGATCTTTTCTTTTACTTCTTGATTTTCTTTTGTGTTTTTTTGAGAAACCTGCACAGACTCTGTCTTCTAAAGTCTTATAAAGTTTCCTATCTGCCAGCTATTAAACGTGAAGGCCATTCGTTAAAGATTAACAATGCTTCTGATTAATCTGAGTAGAAAGAATGTCCGTGTGGCCCCGGGAACAAAATGGCAAAATACATTCGATTTCTGTTTGTTCATGCTGATTAATTAAATGAAAGTAGTCTGCTTAATACATCTAGGTTGGCAATTACTTATAACGTACAGAACTGTGCATTTATTGAACCTACTAACCATTTCACTAGAGGTTAAGGAGGATAAATTCCTTCCAGACATATTAATAGCTAATCATTTTGATAGTCTAGCTTGTTTTGAAAGCAGAATTCAAACCTATTTCCCGAGAAATGGACATAGAAATTATCAGTCAGGGTTTTTTTGGTTACAATATTTAGGTTGTTTTTTTTTCTCGTGATAGATCCGTTTATCCATCTATCCAGCTTTATTTTCTTTACCACTTATACTACACAGGGTCAGCGATAACCTGGATTTTATCCTAGGGGAGACAAATAATAGGACACACTTTTTAGGGGGTGGCAATGATCTGAATGGTCTTTGGACTTGGAAAGGAATTAAAATACCAAAAAGGAGAATTTCTAAGAAATATTTTAATATGCTAATTGTTTGCACAAAGTGTGGAGGTGTAAATGGATCCCTATACAGTACCTGCCAATGTGAAGCAAAAAAGATGCTTTTAGAAATTATATGATTATTGCTAATTACAATTTGATATAACCCCAATCCAATCAAATCAAATCAAAAAACTGACCAAGGCCAACCTGACCATTTGCAATCAAGAGTAAATACACCCCAGAACCCAGATCCGATACTTTAAAATCTACTCACGTAAATATGTTAAATCTCAAGAGCCATCAACATCCGGTTCCTGGTTCTGTATGAAATCCGGTACCCTGCTACATTACCATAGAAACACGTTAATCGCTTTGGAGCTGTTGCGCCCCCCTTTGGCAGTGTGAAATATTACTACAATGTGCTCAGTGCAACAGGTAAAAAAGCACAAGAACTAATAAACAACACAGAACTCACTTACAGATACACACACACACAGACACACTGTACAACATGAGCATATCTGAACAGCCCTTGTAGTCATGCACATGGATCAACAAGCTGTATAGAGGGTATAGCTGCGGTTTAATGATGTCATCCTCGACTCCTCCGGTGGCTTACGAATAAAAACAGCAGATGCTAGAAGACGACTGGAGGTCCATGCATCACTTCATTACTTCATGCACAGAGACAAAAGGAGAAGGAGAAAGGCTAGAAGGAGGAGGGTCCTGGGCTGGAGGCTGCCATGCATCTTGGACATCAAGGCCAGGGAGAAAGTAAAGTTTATTAGAGCAGAGTCACATGACCTGAACAGGATGTGGATCCGATACATAGTTTTTATCCTTTTTTTTAAATATTTTAATGTCTGTGTATAATAGATTCCATTTCTTCTTACAAAGTTGCAATGAAATTAAATCACAGCACTGCCAGGTGATTCAGTCGTGTTGATTGTGTAATTTTTGTTTTCAGTGGTGCTTACAGTAGGTGTTGAATGTCCACAGGTTTGCGATGAAATGCCGGTGTTATTTCATGCCACTGCGGAGCACCTGATTGGCGGCGATGAGCATGACGCTGATGATGAAAGCGATGGCGAAGGCGCAGATTAGGCTCTTCCTGACGCACGTCTGTTTCACCTGCTGCGTCGGACTCTCAGCTGAATAGAGAGGGTAAAGAGGGAGGTAGAGAGTCAAAAAACGATCAATGACGTAAATCAGGATTGCTACAGAATGTGAAATTCGTCTCAACCTCAAGCAGGACACAAGGACACATTTTGAGTTTAATTTATAAGAGACTCTTACAGTCAATATCCACTTGGCAGTCCTCAGGGTTTTCGATATGGTTCTCCTCCGTCATGATGATGGTCTCGATGTCTTTCATGGTAAGGTGATCGCAAAAGGTCTCATACAGGAGACGCTTCAGCTCGTCCACTGTGAGCTTCTGCATGTCACACTATCAAAAAAAAGAATTTAACTTCGTCAGGATGAACGACAATCACAGACGAAGCCTTTATAACTAGAGATCAAATTATTGATACCAATATTTTTCCTGATATTTAAGTTTTTTTAATTATCGGATATCAGTTTTGTAATATCGGATCCACCGATATTGGTGAATTGCATTATGGCATTATGGAATTGCATTATAGGGCAAGACGAGCCAGCAACAGCACATAAAATTTAAATTACTTAATTTGCTTTCATTGATAATGCACTGGACTACAATCTCAACTAGTCAACTGCAATAAGTTATATAGTTTTGTTGGCTGTCAGGGGGTAAAATGACAGTATTAATAAAAACAAAAATGAAGTGAAACAATATATGAATATCGGTTCTGCATATCGGTTATCGCTCACATGATCAATATTAATCTCAGTTTATCACAACTGATTAATTAATATATATTTATCATTCTTTCTAATGTAAAGATTTTTGTTGGTGTTTTTTCAGCTTGCGTCATGTGACAAACATTTTTTTGTCTATATAAAGTGATTAAAACACTTTGGAATTACATTTCTTTGGTTTTACATTTACCAAAAGGTATCGTATACCTAAGATTATTACACATTTCTAATGTGTGTTAACTTAAATTATAATAATAAACAAAATAGACATTATTAATTTAATAAGTTAAATTTGTTTAATTCTGTCAGACAAGCAGAGCTTTATGCCATACTGCAATCCAGCCATCTAACCATCTATTTTCTGCCTCACTTATTCTAGGGCTGCAGGGATCCAGTCTGGAAACATGATGCAGGACCCCCTGGACGAGGTAAATCAATCAGCCTACGTGGAACCCCAGAACCACAGCCAAACCATGCACAAAAGGAGGTGGGAATCAATCCCCTGACTTTGGAAGTGTGTGTAATTGTATTACAGAACGTGGTGATATTTCGGGTTACAGTAAAAGGTTTCGTTCTAACATAGAACTTATGCTAATTTGAGTAAAAATAAGTGAATTCAGGAATCTTTTTTAACTTAACTCGTGTTTTGTACTCGTTCCACAAACAAGTACTTATGTGGCCAAAAAGGAAAAGTGACTTTTTGAAGGTTCTCCACGCTAATGTTACTATCAAACGTGCTAATAGGACCTTGTAAATGGATATACAGACATTTCATTAAATATTTTTAGAGGACAATTAAGTACGGAGGACTTTCTGCTTGTGAGGTTCTAGGACTTTACTGGAAGACACTTCAGCTTGAGCAAAGACAAGAAAGCTATTTTACCCCTGCTGATTTAGCTTAAAATGACAAAAGAATATTCATTTGCATATCAGGAAACTGTTTAAAGATACATGGAAGGGGTTATGGATGCAAATCCGAGAAACCTCTTTTATTTGACTGCTTGATGAATACAAAGTACGAGGGAGGACACAGTTCTAATTTGGTTGGGCGTGTGTGTGTGTGTGCGCGTGTGTATGATAGACATAAGTAGAACAGCCCGCACTTCGTAGCTGTGTTAATAAGAAAACGTCATATAGTAATTACCTTCCAGAACACCGAGTCAAAATCTGTGCCGTTGAACTTGTCGGGCATCCCAGCTGCAGAGATTTTAGGCCCCAGAAGCGTCACAAACTCCTCAAAGTCCACTTGGCCGTCCCCTAGGAGAGCGAGTGAAGGAGACAGAAAGACAGGAGGATATGTTCGAGTCGAATTTAATTTTACATTTTAATTAAAACGTCTGGTACTGATTTGTAGGGCTTGTGTCAGACTGCTTCTGCCATCATCAACCTGAAAGATTTGAAGGTGAAACGCGATTAAAGCTGCAGACAGTGTTTGTGATTGATAATGTTTGTGTGATATTTATACTTCAAGTGTATAAAATTTTATGTTTACATCTAAAGTGTAATTCTTTTAAAACGTACACATGGATTGTCAGTTAGGCAGCAATGGCAGTTATTATAATTGGCAAGCGAGTGTGCTTCATATTTACACACTTCATAGCCAAAAGTTTGTGACGAACTTACCATAAGTGTTTATTCCCCTGGCTGTCCTTCTCTACTGTAGCAATACATTATTTATATTAACATTTACAGCATTTGGCAGACGTCCTTATCCGAAGCAACTTCATCTTTTTCATCTTTAATCATTCATCTCTTTTAAACGACTAATCAATTGGGGCTTAAGGGCCTTGATCAGGGGCCCAGCGATGGTAACTCAGTGACAGTGGGAATCAAACCCCAATCTTCCAAATAGTAGTCCAACACCTTAACCACTGCGCTATTAGCTTCCCCATTATTTCTTTGTAGCACTGTCTGTATCATTCCCCTAAGAGAACTAAGAGACCCAAACACTGTCCCAGCATGACAGTAAACTGCCAATGCAGTGGTTAAGGGTTTGGACTGCTAATTGGAAGATCAGGGTTCCTGGAATCACCAAGCTACTGCTGCTGGGCCCCTGAACAATGTAAATCTCCTTGTTACAATGCCTCTGTGTACCAAACCCCTGATCTCCATGAAGACATGCTGTGTTCTGGTTGGAGTGGAAAAAGTCTCATGTCCTGTACAGAGGCCTGACTCTTTCACTGACTGAACCCCAGACCTCCTCACCACAACATTAGTGTCTAATTTTACTAATACTTATTTTTTCCTTTCGGCTGTTCCCTTTTAGGGGTCGCCACAGCGAATCATCTGTCTCCACCTAACCCTATTCTCTACATCCTCTTTACTCACACTCACTACTTTCATGTCCTCATTTATTGCATCCATATACTTCCTCTTTGGTCTTTCTCTTTGCCTCCGTCTCTGCCTGGTAGCTTCATTTCATTTTTTAACATTTCTGACTTTCTTTCCAAAACATCTAACATGAGCAATCACCCTGATGAGCTCGTTCCTAATCCTGTCCAACCTCGTCACTCCCAAAGAAAACCTCAACATCTTCAGCTCTGCTACTTCCAGCTCTGCTACCTGTTATAGGACAAAGAGTAACACTACATCTGGAATAGGATGTTCAGAAATACTTTTGTGTATATAGTGTAAGTTTAAGATAGGTGTTTTCCTGGAGTACTCGAACTACATTAGATACTGGATGACTTATTCAATCTTCCATTTTAGTGGCCATATTTGTAGACCATGGTGCATTCTGGGAAGTAAATTTTGACACCTATTTCGCTGTTGACATGACAGTTGGGTGTGACTTGTAGCTTGTAGTTTTTATTTACTTGATATCCTGTGACAGTGTGAGGAGATTCAGCTTGTCATGATTATAACACCACTTTCTACACTACTGTCAGATCAAAAGATGTTTTATTTAGAACAGATCGATGCATCGAGGCATGAAGGAGACCAGCCGGGTGTTCAATGTTAGAGTATGAATGGACATAAATGATGCTGAAAGGCCCACACTAAAAACACTCACAGTACATACAGAGATGAAAGTTTTGGTCAAAAGTAATAAATGACATGCAGTCTTGTTACAGCACTTGATGGACTGGTGTCCTTGGGGAAAAAAAATGTTTATTCAAATGTACTGTCAGTAAACTTATTTTAATATAAAAATATATTGACTTTTTGTCGGTTGTTCAAAGATTTACTAAAATACTGACTTAGAAGTCTGTTATTTGAAGATTTGTGCAAAATAAAACTAGTTGAGTTCTTAAAGTTGACTACTTTTACACCTAAAGCAGGGGCCTCCAATCTCCTGTCCTGCAGAAGGTAGCTCCAATGCTAATCTAACACACCTGAACTAATAGCTAATAAATGTCTTGTCAGGTATGTTGAGGCATATTGGAACTAAGCTCTGCAGGAGACCAGCCCTCAAAGACTGAGGGGTCTGGTGACCTTTGACTTAAAAAAAATAGTGCTAGCTCAATTGAGGCAGTGGTTGTGGTACAAATGGTTAAGATTCTTGTTTGTTTATTGGAGGATGAGGGCCATTGGGACAAATCATTAAACCTCCCTGCTTCGGGGTTGGACATATCATGTCTAACCTGTTTTACAACATAAAAAGCAGTGGATTAAACTTGCATGTGGTGTAAAATCAATGCAACTAACGCAAAGTAGCTAGTTAGTCAGCAAACATAGGCCTAAGAAGCAATTTTAGCTAGCTAGCTACATATTCTTACGTAAGTGTAATAAAGGTTGTATTTACTATAGTGTTAAAAATACTTAGATAAAGATATTTTTAACTTTAACTTGAGTCATTTTCTTAACCATTATTTTATCATTTAGGTGAATTATGACTTAATTTGTAGCCGTATTTTTCCTTAATATCAGCCTCCTCCAAAGTTTGATCGTGTGTCTGGTCTTCCTCACCGTCCATGTCCAGTCTCTGGATGATGACCTCCAGCTCCACCTCGTTGGGCATGTAGCCCAAAGAGCGCATAGCCATGCCCAGCTCCTGCTTCGAGATGAAGCCATTTCCATCGCGATCGAACACCTTAAACGCTTCCCGAATCTCTGTGAAAACAAAAAAAATAAATAAATCTTTAAATGAGGTTTTTTTTTTTCGGCCGTGTCTGAGATGAGAGACTGATAGTAACATCACACATCACACTGACTCGAAATAGATTTGTTTTCTGTATCTGTTTGACTACATTTTTAAAAATAGACACACAGTCATGCAAATATTCTAAGTGTGATGAAAAAATGTTCTGACTTTAGTCTGATAGATTAAACCAGAAGTATTGGTGGAAAAAATAATAAATTCAGGTTCAAAACTGTTCTGTTTAATAGGATCATCTGCTTATTTATGTATATATGTAATCCTCCAATCAGGTGCCAACAAAATAATGCAGGAAAATGTGCTGATTTGTTTTGTTTCAAGTGTTTTAATATCTCAGACAGCTCAGTGTTTAAGATATTAAACTGCTGAGCAGGATATTGTGGGTTTAATGCCCAGAACCATCAAGCTGCCACTGCTGTGCTCCAGATTTGGACCCTTAACCTTCATCTGCTCGGCTGAATGAAAAAAAGAGTCAAATGTATTATGCTTATAAGGCATTGTGCTCCTGCCACATGATTGGCTGAATGAAAATATAAATAAATAGGTTTTACCTAATAAAGTAAGTAAAGTGCATTAAAAAAATTAACTTTTTTCAGGTAAAAACATTTATATCTTTTATCTAATTGGGGGTTAAGGGCCTTGCTCAGGGGCCCAACAGTGACAACCTGGTGGTGCTGGAAGTTAAACCTGGACATTCCAATTATCTGTCCAACACCTTAACCACTGCGCTACCACTTTCCAATATTAACAGCATTAGTGAGATGTAATGCATTGCTTCTGATCCTACAGGTGATACCAAATTTATGTTCTCAGGATGCTTTGAAATTTAATGATACAAAAGTGCTGAAGACACTCCAATGACAGGACTAAAACCAAAACATAATATGGCATATAGGTATGAATACATCTCGCTCACATTTATACAATTAGGATTTAAAATAGATATTTCATCATGGAGGTCATTTTCAAGTGTTGGAGCTGAACTCGGTGAAGCAGGATATTGGTTATGCATGGAAAGTGTACATCATTTAAACCTCAGTCTGTCCTACAGCACATCCACTATAGGAGTGAGAAAAACTGACTAGAATAGTGGAAAAAACTTTACATCCTACTTAAATTTCAATTACTGGAAACGTCAGCTTTTCTCTCCCGCACTCTTTTAATGTTTAAAGGCAACTTTGATATTTTTTATAAATAACTGAAATAAAGTAAAATAAAAAAAATAAAGGATTTACTGTGTTTATGTTGTTCTGGAGACTCCTTTCCAAAATGGTTAAGACATCCTCTTAAAAAAACATTAACAGATAAACTTGAATTTTCACTTAATTTTATATATATATATATATATATAAAATTAGCAAAAAGTCAGCAGTGGCAACTTGGTGGAGCTGGTAATCGAACCCTGATCTTCCAATTAGCAATCTAACACCATAGCCACTATGCTACCACTTCCCCCCACTATTAAACTTACAATTTTTGATAATGATTATATTTGAAATATTCACAACAAGACTTGCCATAAACTAACCAATGAATAAAAAATCAGCATTCAATAAATCTTGAATGAATTGCATTATTCTATTTTAAACAGAGAACTACAATAGATCATTTTTCTCCCTGTTTTATATATTTTTCCAAGTCTAAGCGATCGAAATCGTCGGTTATTTGTTACTGAAAGCCGCAGCGGTTAGTGTTGACCCTCTTATTTTTTAGCAGCAATGATTTCATATCCAGCCCTTTTCCTGCATTCATCCATCATGTTTATGAAAAATTTCAGTGACAGTTGTACAAACTAAAACAGAAGCAACACAGCCTTCAGGCACACGGTGCATACACGCATGTCCCACGCGGTATATTTAGAATGCCGGCATAAAATACAGCAACAAAATAGCCTCAGTGTTTGAGCCTTGTGTAAAACTGTCATTAAGATATAACTAATAAATTGTTATTTTTCTCTGAAAATAATAAAAAATGTAAATTTCTTTTTTATTCATTCATTCATTCATCTTCTATACTCGCTATTGCCTAATTCAGGATCACAGGGATCTGCTGGAGTCTATCCCAGTCATCTCTGAAAGGGCGAAAGGCACTCCTTTAGGCAATTTAGATTCACCAATTGACTATTAATGAGCTGTTAGTATAGTACAGTCAAACACAATAGTATTAGTGAGATCAGGCATTAATGTTGAGGTGAGGAGGTCTTGGGTTTCAGTCGGGGTTCCAGTTCATTCAAAAGGTGTTCAGGTTGAAGGAGGTTAATCTATACAGGACAT
This sequence comes from Bagarius yarrelli, assembly GCA_005784505.1. NCBI lineage: Eukaryota > Metazoa > Chordata > Actinopteri > Siluriformes > Sisoridae > Bagarius > Bagarius yarrelli. The sequence goes on along the minus strand of VCAZ01000116.1, from coordinate 547,947 downwards.
GAGAGGTTTTTTACACCAAAACATCAAGAACACAGTATGTGTACACAGAGATCTGGGGCTTTGTACACAGGGCTATTGTCATGCTGGAACAGGGTTTGGATCTCTTAGTTCCAGTAAAGAAATAATGTAACGTCATGACATACAAAGACGTTTAGGTTGGGGACAGTGACAACAGTCACACCTATCTTGTGCAGGTCAAGTGTCCGCAAACTTTTGGGTATATGCTTTAGTATATGAATCTATTCTGGTGAAGATGCAGATTATCGGCTTTGTGCCATCATATCATATATAACAAAAAGGGATTCATGTCTGAGTGGCTATTATATAAAAAATAATAGAAGTGCATAGTAGAAATGACTTCATCATAGTGATTATTATCTCAGAGTTAAAAAGAGGGTAGATGTGTGAGTCTTGCTAAGGGCAAAAGTACTAAAATAGATTTTTAAACACAAAGAGGTGAATAGAGGGAATGGCGGAGTAAGCTTTCACTGGTCTCCAATTTTCTTTTGGCAAGTCCTTTATACAGAAATAAAAACCTACAAAGAGACTATAGTTAGTCTTAATCTCTGCTTAAAAAAAGACCCAGAGGGACGGGGATATTCTCTCTCTCTTATTCTACAGAGTCAGAGAATATTTTTTTTGTCTGGTATGGTTATCAGCATGTGCCGTGTCCTAGACTAAATATTACACAGGGACGTTAGAAGTGGTTACATGGTTGGACTGTGTAACGAACTCCACCGAGACGAGACGCATTTAGAACCCAATGTGCAGTTTATTTATAAAGTGGCAAACTAACAAACATAAACTTGACTTGACTACATAAACACTAAGCAAAACAACAAACATTAACTAAACTAGACTCAACGTGACTTGACTTTACCTGACAAAACATGAACATCAGCATAAAATCAGACTCACTACAATAGAACACAAACAATCATTCACAAAGACACATGGCTACAAGTAGAGGTAACACATTAACTAGACAAGAGACACCTGGACTCAATAGGCAGCACATGACCAAACTAACCAACGAAAACAAGACACAAGGACAAGGTAAATCATGTGACAGGAAGACAAGATGAAAAAGGATCACATGACCAAGACAAAACAGAAAGTAAACAGAGAATGAGAACTCAAAATATAAAGCATAAACTTTAAACATCAACATGAACCAAGAACATTAAACATAATTAAAGAAACAAGATTAAAACCTTACAGACTGCTGCCCGGAAGATCGTAGATTTAATTCTCAGCACCCTCAAGCTACCACCTTGGTGCCCCTAAGCAAGGCCCCTAATCCTAAATAGGTTCATTTTTACAAAAATGTGTCTGCCAACTGCTGTAAACATAATTTAGTCTTGCAAATAAGCTTTAAACAAAGTCACAGCGTTACAGCTGCATGACTACAGACAATTCCTCGAAGCCCCTGATTGTTATTCAGTTATTATAAATTATGAATTATTTAATAACTGCAGTGGATGAAAAGCTTTGAATTGTTGGTATAAACCTGAAGGGATTTGGTAGATATCTTATAAATATGTTTGAACTGCAGCTTATGAAATAATCCTCATTATAACAACATACAGTACATAATGTAATATATATATTTAGATATGTAATATAGGATTGCATGGTTAAGGCGCCAAGTTATTGATTGGAAGATCAAGAAGACCTGGGTTCACTTGGGCCCCGCTACTGCCAGTCAGCTACTGTTGGGTCCTTGAGCAAGACCCTTAACCCTTCCTGCTCCAATAAAGGCAAAAATGCTCCAAAAAAACTTAAAAAAAAAGGTTCATTTGTACTTTCTGACATTAAAGTCTTTTTTATATAGTACATTGTATAATTACAGGTTTTATGAATGAAATTTGGACCTACTCCATCCGGCAATTTGATATTGACACGTGACATACGACACCACAGGCAGATAACATTTAACTTAAATGATCTTAAACGAGTGCAATTTAGCCACAAGGAACAATGTTATTCTTTTCTTTCAATAGTTAAAGCTACTAGTATCTGAAAATTGCAGCGGCGCCATTTTTGCCACTTCCGCATATGACAAGTCGTCTCTCCCGCGGCCTCATGGTAAAGTGTACATCGAATGTGTACTTCAAAATCCTGTTTTTGCACTATACAGTATGCAATGTATTGACGGTGCCCAAATCCTGTAGACTCTATATAAAATTGTAGCCTGTGCTTCAAGTGAAAAAATAATCTACTTTAGTTGGATGTGTTAATTAGTTTTCCTTATACAGTGTACTCCTAAGTGGTTTATTTATTCAATGATATCTATGTATAGCATTTAAATTAAAGTTTATTATGAAAGATAGAATATGTACACCAGCAGGTGCAATTCAAGTATGTCCTCAGACCCACTTCAGTTTACCCTGCATGATGTTCCTTTAATTAAAAGAAGAAAAAAAAAGATCTCTCGTTCCAGGCTACCACCTTGCTAAAAAAAAAAAGCATATGTAGCTTAGTATTCTTTGTTCGATTGAGCGGTCATGGCGGCGGCGGCGACGGCGGTCATCCAGCTAAATAAATAAATAAATATCTATCTTGTCATCATGCTGCATACCAATGAGTCTCTGGCTTCAGGTGGAGAATCTCCTCTAAATATCCTTGCAGGCTTTGTCGCTTCTCTTTTGTTGTTTATATTGACGTCTTGGCTCTTGCTCAATTTCATCTCTTTTGAATGGAAAGGTCGGGCCGCTCCTGATACAAGCTCCCGCTGCGTTTGATGTGTGAAGGAGCCCTCGCACTTCAAAGGTATAATGATTCCCGCCGTGACTTCGAGTAAGACCGACATAAATAGTGGCCTGCTGGAAAGAGCATCTCTGCGGGGTTAAATGAATTCCTTATGCTTCTCGTTCCTGTCACACTGTATAGGCAAAAGTATTTGGACACCTGATCATATGTGTTTTTTGGACTTCCTATTCCAAATTCCAGTCTCGCTCGTTCACTTGTAATAATCCCCATACTTATTGAAATACTTTCCACTTGATTGTGTCATGTGACTGTGGGGATTTATTCATTTATACACAATGGAATTAGTCAGATCAGACAGTAACGTTGAGGTGAGGAGGTCTGGGGTGCAAACCAGAGGTGTTCAGAGTCAGTTCTTCCACTCCAATCAGAACACATCATGTCTTCATGGAGATCAGAAAACTTGTCATGCTAAAACAGGGTTAGGGTCTCTTAGTACCAGTGAAGGGAACTTCTAGGAAGTTTGCTTCCAAACTTTTGACAGAATAGTCTATTTACTATATGTGAGGGGGCAGGCATGAGCAATCAAATTGATGCTACGGGTATAAATCCTTAGACAGGAAACTGCATTAAGGCATTAAGAATGTTAAACGGTGTTAAACAATTCCAATATGCACCCATACATCATCCTGACAGGAGGTCGTTATTCATTCTGTCCACCGTTTCGTGGGCTCCAAAAGGTGTGACTGCAAAGACACACACACAAACAAGATCTCCAGTCTTCATCGTTGCACTTTCATACAAGCTCTTTATTTAACATTTACAAAAATACCCGCAACCTCGACCTGTGTGTGTGTGTGTGTGGGTGTGTGTGAGTGCTGCACATCTTTTTTTAACCTATATGGCAAACTCTGTCCATCTCACACTTTACTTCCACTCACTCGTCAGCTCAGAATGCCCCCCAAAAGTCTGCGAATGGGTTTAAATGCTTGCCAAAGATTTTAAGCTTCACTTTCTGCCCCTGAGGATGAAATATTTTCTGGGGAAAAATGAACAGAAACATGTTTTTTCTCTATACAAGGAAAAAAGCTGGTCCTGAAAACCAGTTATACATCAGTCATCTTTTTTGCACTAATGGGAGACTAATAACAGACATTAACCACCAAATAACCATAGGAAATCTTATTTTTTAAATATTTTTTTAAAAGAAGTTCATTAAGCCTCCCTTTTTTCTTTCTTTTCTCTATATACTTCTTTTAGGCCTTTATATATATATATATATATATCGTAGCCTTTCTTATGTGCCTCGGTGTGCATGACTGAGAAATGCGACTCGGGATCAGTGAATAAAGCCAGACCTCCTTTGTCAGCACACATCCTCATAATTACATGATGACAGAAGTCTGACTTTGAATGAAAAACTTCTGCTTTTGTCAAAACAAAACTCAAACGAAAAATCAAAAACTTCTCTGAACGTCTCGCCGGGACTGACAAACAGGGCCAAAAAAAAAAAAGATGGAAAAAGAAAAGGAAAGAGAGGGAATGGATGTGTCAAAGCTGCTGTCTGCTTTCTTTAACATTTTTATTATCCTAAAACTCCTGATGATAATACAAAACTAGTGGATTCAAGACGTTCCTCATTTGTTATTAATATGAAGGGTGAAGCTAGTTATCCGTTTTGTGTTTTTTTTCAGTACGGACGCAATCATCTGAGTCGTCCCATAAAATTCCCATCCGTCTGTCGACCTTAACGTGATTGATTAACAAAACCACAAAGTCATGTAGGAAGACGTGATTCACTTATGAGTCAAATAAATCGAATTGCAAAGTAAAAGTGGGGAAGGGGGGGTGTTGGGGTGAGGCAGCAAGAAGAATAAAAAAGCTGAATGTTCTTTGCAATGGTTTTATTTTAGTTTTTATTTTCAACATCTGAGCAATTGGGGATTGAAGGCCTTGCTCAGGGGCCCAGCGGTGGCAATTTGGTGGTGCTGGGGTTCGAATTCAGATCTTTTAATTAGCAGGTAACTAATAAAATAATAAAATGAACAGGTAACTAATAAAATAAGTGATGCTTTAGCTTATTAGTTAGAATGTTTGACTACTGGTCAAAAGATTGTTGGTTTAATTCCCAGGATGACCAAGCTGGGCCCCTAAGCAAGGCCCTTAACCCTCAACTGCTCAGCTGGATAAAAGAGTGAAATGAGGTAAATGTAAGTCGCTCTGGATCGATAAAAAAAATGCTTTGAACCATCTGAGGTAATAAAAAAAAACCTTGGGTACTTTAGTGTGACTTAGTCCTCCAGTTAAACAATTAAGGTAGCAGTCACAGTTTAGTGCATTTAACTTAACATATGTAACATTACATAACAAATGTAGTGTAGCAAAGTAGATCAATTAAAGCAAATCATGGTATTTTGCCATAATGGCAGTCTTGACGAGTCGTCTCTCCTGCAAGCTAATGGGATTGTAATGTGTCCATCGTATGCAAACTTGAGAATCCACAAGACGGCACCATATATCGCTGATACCGATATTCCAAAATGATATCCGATAATAAAAAAAATAAAATATCAAAAAAAATATTGGTAAAACTGATTATCGGTCAACTAATAACTAAAAATGATCCTTTTTTTTTCTTTAGTTGATATTTTGTGCATATTGTGATATTAAAGCTCAAGAACAATCAACAGCTGGCTTACAGGAAATAATCGCAATGAAGAGAAATGTTAGTTAAGCTTTTATGTGGTGATTGTTGTGGCTATTTTGTCAAACGTACGCTGTAAATGAGTCATGCATGACCCTGCTACGCCTACTATCCACCAAGCGCAATCATAGCTTTCGGTAGTGAAACGTGCCTCATGCAGCAGATGCTCAAAAAAAATCATTCTTGCTGCATCACAGCGCCTGGTCCTTGTGTGGAGCTTAAAATGATCTTCTTGTGCCATTCTTAGTTTTCATTCCAGTTCCTTTTTTCTAGTAGCCTAAAAAACTTTAGAAGGTTAATTTTAAGAAGGTACATGATGCCTACTCTCACAGCCATTGTTCCTTAGATTTATTGGAGAGCTAAGCCTGTTACAAGGTCAAAAGATGAAGATATTTTTACATTTCACAATTAAATATACAAGGTTCTTCAGCTTGTCCCTCAAAAAGAACCTTTAGCACTAAAACCTCAAATCGCTTAAAATCCCAAATCCCATATTTTATCTGTACTTTTTTTCTCATTTTGCTTTACTGTATTTCTTTAATTTTTTTTTTTTTTGGACTAAATCCGGTTTAAGCTGGAGGTCATTATTAATTTGTTCACCTGAGGTTTTGCGACAGGAGACAGAGACATCAAAATACTGAATTTAATGCCTTTCGCAATCTTGTTACAGTTTGGAAATAATATTGATAGTTTTTTGGGCTTGTAATTAAGCTCCGCCTCCAATTTTTGGGTGTTTTCAGACTTACAATAATGACTTCAAACATACATAATCTTAAAAATAGGAAACTAACCAGTGAGCTGACAATGAACAGGGGAACACAATTAGATAACACACCATCGACAAAAAGGGGGTGGAGACAGGACTACATTTAAATTAAACGTTCTAAAAAAAGTAAGGTTAAAAAAAAAAAGACAGTCCTTTCCCTAAAATGAGCTTAGTCGTATGGCGGCCATTTGTGATGAAGGGTAAGAACAAGTTCCTAGCATCCCAGCCAATCAAATGACAGATCAGAAGAATGGTCAGGATGTCCTCTGTACAGTCAATAGAGTAGCCAAAAGAAATTTAGGATAACAAAATGTCCACTACAGAGGGACGGGATCTTAGATGATATAATATTATTATTATTGGTGGCATGAATAAAATTCGGATGTACGGTATCCGCCATGTTGATATTGTCATGTGACCTACTGAAATAGTCGTAACAGTTAAAAAAATTTAGTTGAATAATGTTTAACTTGGGGGCAGCACGGTGGCTTAGTGGTTAGCACTGTTGCCTCACAGCAAGGATGGGCCCGGGTTCGATTCCCGCCCAGGGGTCTTTCTGTGTGGAGTTTGCATGTTCTCCCTGTGCTTGTGTATGTTTACTCCGGGTTCTCCGGTTTCCTCCCACAGTCCAAAAGCATGTATGTTAGGTTGATTGGTGATTCTAAATTGCCCATAGGAGTGAGTGAGTGTGTGTGTGTGTGTGGCCCTGTGATGGACTGGCGACCTGTCCAGGGTGTACCCCTCCTGCCCTCCGCCCTTGCAGAGGCGGCTGGAATGGGCTCCAGCTGATCCCCATGACCCCGAATTAGGGAATAAGCGCGTATAGAAAATGAATGAATGAATGTTTAACTTGGATGATGTACATTTGCATCATTTGGCAGACCCCCTTTATCAGAGCAACTTACATTAATCCCTGTTATAGAACTAAGCAATTGGGGGCCTTGCTCAGGGGCCCAGCAGTGGTGGTGGCTTGGTGGTGCTGGGAATCAAACTCAGGTGATTAAATGGGGAATTCCAACACGTTAACCACTGCACTACATTTATATTTACATTTGCAGCATTTGGCAGACGCCTTATCCAGAGCGACTTACATTATTCCCTGTTATATAACTGAGCAGCTGGGGGTTAAGAGCCTTGCTCAGGGACCCTGTAGTGGTGCCTTAATAGTGCCTAATTTGGGGGCACAGGGATCTGCTGGAGTCTATCCCGGCCGTCTCTGAAAGGGCGAAAGGCAGGAAGGGTACACCCTGGACAGTCCAACACCGGGCTACACACTCTCACTCCTATGGGCAATTAACAATCACCAATCAACCTAACATACATGTTTTTGACTGTGGGAGGAAACCGGAGGACCCGGAGTAAACCCAGGCAAACAGGGGGTAAACTCCACACAGAAAGGCCCCTGCCTGGGAATCGAACTTAGGACCTTCTTTCTGTGAGGCAACAGTGCTATAGTAGTAGAACAATTTTCTTTCACCTTCTATTTTCTCTCATTTTTGTCTTGAAGGTAGACAATAATAAGAAATAACTACCCCAAATATTAAAATGATAAATAATTGATGTAGAATAATGTGAGGACAACTTTGTCTTACATCAAAAAGTCATTTACCCTCTGGAAAAATGTGGAAAAGATCAGAGTCTTTGTGTAAATGTCAGATTTCTTGTTTCTTTCATGCAGGGTGAGGAATATTTGTGGTTGGTCAGTGAAAATTTTTCGTCCTGGAATGAATGTGGATGGACAGTTAAAGTCTACATGTAGATAAATGCTAAACACTGTAAATGTGTGCAAGTGTGTGAGTGTGTGTAATGTATGTGTGTGTGGGCTTGATCTTTGTGCATGTGTATAACAAGGCATGTTTGTGAGAATGTAATAGAATGTGAATGTGAGTGGGCGTTTATTTGTATGTGTATAGATGTGTATGTGTGTGAGTGTGTGTGGGCGTGTATTTGTATGTGTATAGATGTGTATGTGTGTGAGTGTGTGTGGGTGTGTATTTGTATGTGTATAGATGTGTGTGTGTGTGGGTGTGTGTGGCCGGGTATTTGTATTTGATGTGTATGTGTATGTGGTTGTATTGTATATTGATGTGTATGTGTGTGAGTGTGTGTGGATGTGTATTTGTATGTGTATAGATGTGTATGTGTGTGAGTGTATTGATGTGTGTGTGTATGTGAATGTGTGTTGGTGGTGTGTATTCTATATCTCTGTATAGGTGTGTTTATGTATGTGTCTAGACACGTGATGTGTGTGAGTGTGTATGTGAATGTTTGTTGGTGTGTATATGTATGTGTATAGATGTGTTTGTAAATTTGTGTGTGTGGGTGTGTATTTGCATGTGTATGTGTGTGGGTGTGTATGTGAATGTGTGAGTGTGTATGTGTATAGGTATGTATGCGAATGTGTGTATATATGTGAATGTGTGTGGGTGTGTATAGGCCTGTTTGGGAATGTGTGTATGTATGTGAATGTGTATGTGTATGTGTGTGCGTGCGTGTGTGTCTGTGTGTATGTATGTGAATGTGTGTGCGTGTGTATATGTATGTGTATGTGAATGTGTGTGGGTGTGTATATTTATGTGTATAGATGTGTTTGTAAATTTGTGTGGGTGTGTATTTGTATGTCTATAGGTGTGTATGTGTATAGGCATGTATGCGAATGTGTGTATATATGTGAATGTGTGTGGGTGTGTAGAGGCGTGTATGGGAATGTGTGTATGTATGTGAATGTGTGTGTGTGTGTGTGTGTGTGTGTGTGTGTGTATATATATTTGTGGTTATCAGGTACTCTAGTTTAACATCCAGTGATGTTAATATTCCATTAAATTGAATCTTTAGACTAATTTTTATAGTTAGAATAGAAATGCTTTCATATTTATTTTAATATCCTGATGCTGCTTTCAGAAAATATTTAAAGAGGTGTAATTTACCTCCTAAAATTGCTTTTGTATCCTTTGGCTATTATAAGTCATGAAACTGAAACAAACCATTTAAAATATATCTGATCATCAGTGCATCAGCGCATACAAATCAGATGTGGGCTGTTGAGGGATTTTGGAGTTTTTCCCTGAAAGGCAAATAGGACATAACAATTTCCTAGCTTCATTTTTTGTTCCTCAGACATATAAAAAACACACCAGGGGGTAAAAAAGTCGAGTGTCAGTGCTCTCGAAATGGCATGTACGCATCACGGTGGCAATCAGAACCCGGATCACTTAAACGACGACGTCTCCATCGATTATTTATGTGTTTCATCTCTCCTAAATCACTCGATCGCTTTTTTACTTTACTCCGCATGACGGTAATAATTCGAAGTGTACAAGTCCAAACATGTGGCGTCGTCATACACACAAACTCCAGCATCAGATTAACGTACATGTAAAGTTTATCTAATTAAATCTGCAGAGTATCATACAGAAGATTATCATCAGGAAATTATTAATGAAAAACAAAAATTTAAACAAAGTAAGATTGATGATGCCACAGTTATAAATTTAGTCTTGGTAGAAGATTAAAAAATATAAATTTTATATTAATTTATATTGTGGACCGATCCATAGTGAACAAAAGGCTAAACCATCAATACTTAAACAAGTGAATAAGTAATAAAAAAAAGAAATGGATAAATTAGACGTTAGTAAATAATTAGTAGTTAGAGATTAAATGGTTAATAAATTAGTAATGAGTTGATGATTAAATGGTTAATAAATCAGTAATGAGTTAGTCAATAAATGGTTGATAAATTAGTAATGAGTTAGTGATTAATTGGTCAATAAATTAGTAATGAGTTGGTGATTAAACAGTTAATAAATCAGTAACGAGTTAATGAATAAATGGTTAATAAATCAGTAACATGAGTTAATGAATAAATGGTTGATAAAATTAGTAATGAGTTGGTGATTAAATGGTTTAAATAATCAGTAATGAGTTAGTCATTAAATGGTTAATAAATCAGAAATGGGTTAGTAATAGTTAATAAATCAGTAATTAGTTATTTAACCAAGTGTTAAGAAATCATAAATAAAATTAGACGTTGGTAAATAATTAGTAGTTAGAGATTAAATGGTTAATAAATTAGTAATGAGCTAGTAATTAAATGGTTAATAAATCAGTAATGAGTTAGTGATTAAATGGTTAATAAATTAGTAATGAGCTAGTAATTAAATGGTTAATAAATCAGAAATGGGTTAGTGAATAAATAGTTAATAAATCAGTAATGAGAAAGTGATTAAATGGTTCCTTAATTAGTAATGAGTTAGTGATTAATTGGTCAATAAATTAGTAATGAGTTGGTGATTAAACAGTTAATAAATCAGTAACGAGTTAATGAATAAATGGTTGATAAATTAGTAATGAGTTGGTCATTAAATGGTTAATAAATCAGTAATGAGTTAGTAATTAAATGGTTAATAAATCAGAAATGGGTTAGTGAATAAATAGTTAATAAATCAGTAATTAGTTATTTAACCAAGTGTTAAGAAATCATAAATAAAATTAGACGTTAGTAAATAATTAGTAGTTAGAGATTAAATGGTTAATAAATTAGTAATGAGTTGGTGAATAAATGGTTAATAAATCAGTAATGAGCTAGTAAATAAAAAGTGAATAAATTAGCAATATGACAGTAATCAAACGGTTAATCCATTAGTAATAAATAAGTAAATAAAGTGTTAAATCACTAATGGGTTTTTAAATAAATAATCAATGAATCAGTAATAAACAATGAATCTAAGAATGAATCAGTTATAAACTAGTGGATATAGTATAAATAGTTATAAATCAGTAATTAATGAGTGACTCAATAACAAATCAGCAAAAGCAACAATACAAATCATACAAATTTTACTAAAACAGATATTTACATTTTTTTGTCAAAAAAAAGACCTAAAACATCTGTTGCACAAAGAAACCTTAACTATAAGTGACGCATGACAGAATGCACCGGTGATGGAAAAGTGCCTGGATGCAATCGATAGCTTTGTGATTAATGTGACGTTGGCAGCCCTCCAGCAGGCCATAAACCTGTGGCACGAGTTGCACTAAAGAATAACGGTATGTCGATTCCGTGCCGCCACATTAAACAGTCTGATATAATAACAGCACATTAATTGTTTTTTAATAGCGCTGCACACAGCAAGTGTACACATCAATGGACGCCTGTTAGACTAACCCCAAAAGTTTTCCTTTATTACTCTGTAACTCGGGGCAGGTTGCCAGGATGTCGGCAATCTGCTTTCAGGTTGAATCCAGCGCTCGGTGGCAACCTGTAATAGGCACAACATCAGGACCTGTAAATAGCTACAGATGGTCCTGTTTCATTTAGATTGATTTGTTGTTGTATGAACATTCTGACGTGACAAAGTTATAACTACCCTGAATCTACACATACCGTGTAACAGTTTTACACTGACGCATTGTGTGTCGCATTACACTTCCTTTTGTTTTATTTTACTGAGATTGCAACTTGTTTCCCAGTTCTTTTTTACTCCACTATCTATCTATCTATCTATCTATCTATCTATCTATCTATCTATCTGTCTGTCTGTCTGTCTGTCTGTCTGTCTATCTATCTATCTATCTATCTATCTATCTATCTATCTATCTATCTATCTATCTGTCTGTCTGTCTGTCTGTCTGTCTATCTATCTATCTATCTATCTATCTATCTATCTATCTATCTATCTGTCTATCTATCTATCTATCTATCTATCTATCTATCTATCTATCTATCTATCTATCTATCTATCTATCTGTCTGTCTGTCTGCCCATTTATCTGTCTGTCTGTCTTTCTATCCTATATCTATCTATCTGTCTGTCTGTCTGTCTGTTTGTCTGTATATGTATCTGCATATCTATCTGTCAGTCTGAAAATAATTATCTATCTATCTATCTATCTATCTATCTATCTATCTGTCTGTCTGTCTGTCTGTCTGTCTGTCTCTGCAATCAGTTTTTCTATGTTTATTTATCTGGTGTTGTTAAAAATGCATCAAAACTAGTGGAAAAACACAGGGGTGACACACATTAGGCATCCTGTGTCAATAGGGGAGGTCGGGGGGGGGGTATCTTGGCAGTGATGCTCGACAACTCTGGCTACATGACAGTAAGAAAATATACATATAAGGCGTATTAATCCAGTAGCAGGAAGACTAACAACTTTCCATGGCAATAATATCGGTATTAATATCATCAGTATCGGTGCTTCCCATAATGTAAAAACCAGGATGTAGTAACAGGCAACAAACGTAGCTTTAAAGCACTAGACGGCAAACATTTGGGGTCGGGTTCGAGGAGAGACTTAATTTTGTTATAATTCAACTCAAATCTATATTATTGCCATCACAGAGAAGCGAGTGTGTGTTACTGTGAGCCTAAATCAGGTAGAGAAGTCATAGAACACACTCTAAGTGCTGTATGCGTTATGTACTCCAGGGCCTGAACCAGCAGCGATATAAAAACCAAGACATTTTAAACTAAATCCTGTGCCGGGTCGCGGTTCCAGTCTGCTGTCAGGGTGTTGAATCTGCTGGAGTTTCAGTTCAGATAAGTCAATTGTTCACTGCTGGTTTTCACCGCACCGCTTGAACGCCAATGAATTTTCACTACATTTAAGTATTGACTTTGTTATCGAACGCAAGTTTCCCGCTGGTGTTTCTGCTGGCACGGACTACATCTTTAACAGTTTTTGGAAAGGAAATTAGCTTTATTATCTAAAAAAAAGGCCAAGAGAATAAATGATTTTTCTAAGAAACCATGAAAAAAAACCCCCACTAGATTGTCTCCATGTTTCGGTTGTTATTTTTCTAAGAAGTCCTCATAAGAAATGAGCTTCATTAGAGAGCATGAACACACAGCTCAGGAGTCTGTATGCTTCCATGAACCGCGCTGAAAGTTCCGCAAACCTTTAGCCTAATTATGTGTCTCCTTTTCAGCAGCATTCATTTATTACCCAGCACGGGTGCTTAGGCCCCACCGCGGCTCCATGTGCACTCTTCTGCCAACTGTATCACAGGAACATGTCTCCTCCTGGATGGAGTGTAGCTGGTGGAAAGTGGTAGCTCAGTGGTTAAGGTGGTTAGGGTGTTGCACTGCCAATTGGAACACCATGGCTTAATTCCCAGCCCCACCAAGCTACCACCGATGAGCCCCTGAGCAAGGACCTTAACCAACATTTTCTCAGATGTAAAGATCTTATCTATCTATCTATCTATCTATCTATCTATCTATCTATCTATCTATCTATCTATCTATCTGTCTGTCTGTCTGTCTGTCTAACTGTATAGCTGTCTGTCTGTCTGTCTGTCTGTCTGCCTGCCTGTTTGATTGCTTATTCAATTCAGTTCAGTTTTATTTGTATGGTGATTGTCACAAAGCAGCTTTACAACTGAAGAAATTATGAGACAGAATGAAACAGAAATCAATTTGACCCTGATGAGCAAGCCGGGGGCAACGGTGGAGGAACCAGACTCAACAGAGAACCCATCCTCATTTGGGTGAAAACAGGTAGCAGGGATTATGAGGTTACTTATCTATCTATCTATCTATCTATCTATCTATCTATCTATCTATCTATCTATCTATCTATCTATCTATCTTTTTGTCTGTCTGTCTGTCTGTCTATCTGTCTGTCTGTCTGCTTGCCTGGCTGCCTGGCTGTCTATCTGTATGTCTGTCTGTCTGTATGTTTTCCTATCTATCTATCTATCTATCTATCTATCTATCTATCTATCTATCTATCTATCTATCTATCTATCTATCTATCTATCTATCTATCTATCTATCTATCTGTCTGTCTGTCTGTCTTTTATATGTCTGTCTGTCTGTTTATCTCGTGAGGTGTTTTTTTGTTCTACAGGATGAGAGTCAGACAGAGGGTTAAAGTGTAATTCCCCTGTGTTCTCCTACATCTCCTTCACTCGTGTATCCATGCCTGCAGCTGTTTCTCCATGTCCTACAGGACTGGGTGAAATTACCTGGTCATGATCCACATCTTCCCAACATGTGCTAGATGACAGGAAGACAGCATTCTCTTGTTCTCTCAGTCTCTCTCACATAGGAAATGACATCCTCCACACTCACGTGCCACACCAACACATTCAGCAGGCGGGAGAAAAACTCAGCTTTAATTATGGCTGCAATTCAACTCTGACACCACTGACACCTTTCCCAAGTGCTTTAATCACGCTGGAAACAAGCTTAGTGCCTGATCATCACAATGCCATGTGCGGCTCCCGGCCAGGTGCAGGTAACATCTGGGAGTTTCCTCTAAACAGCACACGCTGTCAATCAATAGAGAGTTAACGGTAAAGCACAACGCGACTCTATTCACAGCGTAGCATTAAAAAAAAAAAACAAATGCGACAGCACAACCTGGCTTTCACTTTATTTAATAGAGTTTCATCAGTAGGTGCCAGTCGAGTTCTGAATAAAATCATTCAAAATGGCTGCAGGCTGCTTTTATTTAGATTGTTTACCACATATTTACAGCATCAGTCTGATATTTGGCCTAAGATTTGATTATCACATCAGTGTTACTATTTTTTTGACTCTTTACTCACTCAAGTGAAAATTATTTTCCTGCGGCATGGGATGAAATGTGATTCAAAGCTATATCCAAGGTAAAAAATATAAGGTAATGAATAAATATATCTTTTTTTTTTGATTGGCAGCCATCTTATATTTCAATAAATGGTCAAACATTTACATTTACAGCATTTTGGTAGACGTCCTTATCCAGATTGATTTACATTTATCTCTTTTATATAACTGAGCAGTTGGGGGTTTAGGACCTTACTCGGGAGCCCAGCAGTGGTGGCTTGGTGGTTCTGGGAATCAAACCCCTTTCTTTTTGGGGTCAGTCTAACACCTTCACCACAAAGCCACCACTTCCTGTCAAACACTGGGGGAAACTTAACCAGTACACAGTGAGTGTCTTTTCCAAACTGTTGCTATAAAGTCTAAATCTAGGAGGTCTTTGCATGTTGTAGCATTACATTAATCCTTCACTGGAGAATAATCCTACGTTCCAGTGAACGTAGTTTGACATGTTCACCGACAGACAATTAACGGTCTTTGCGATCATTTTTTTCCCTCCGATGAAATTCTAGCAGTGTCATAAGTTTTCAGAGACTTTTCTGCGGTGTGATGACCAACAAACCAAAAATCAATAGGAGCGCCGAACCTGATGACGCAATTGTCGCATCATAAAACCTCTTCAAGAAAATGTCAAAATGAGCCAAAAACTGGACAGAACAGCAAGAAGAGAAACATATTGAGGTATTTAATGAGCAAAATTACCGGCACAGATTAAAAAAATATTTTTGTTTAAATGCCTTTATTTTTGTCACATTTACTTTTTACAGTAGAGTAAAATTTGTTTCATCACATCTTGTAAAGTGTAAGTTGGTGGTCAGAGTGCAGGGTCAGCTATGATACAGTGCCCTGGAGCAGGAAGGGTTAAGGGGCTCGCTCAAGGGCCCAACAGTGGCTGGATGGCAGTGATGGGACTTGAACGCAGGTCCTCTTGGTCTTCTGATCAACAACTCAGCACCTTAACCATTGCGCCACCACTGCCCCACTTGTTTGCTGCTAGCTACCATTACTGAGATACTTAGGGTTACTTAGGGTTCTGTGTGCGTTTCGACTATCGAACAGTCTGCCATTATGACAACTGACATCTTACAGTGTGACATGGAGATCATTTTTGTACAGTCTGACAAACAACAATCGCTATAGACTATCGCTAAACCCGGCTTAAGAGACTTAAAACCTGTCCAGCCTGACAGCGCCCCTGTGCACAAACCCCCGGAGCTCCATGAGAAAATGATGTTTTCTGGTTGGTGTGGAAGATCCAGGTAATTCCCGACTAGCTCAGTATTATACCCCATGCCTGCTTCACATTTACCATATATGGTGACCATCACATCCATATTTGTTTTTTTAAGCATTCTATTCCACATGTAGTGTCATTCTCCCTCCTGTAAAAACCTCCACACTTCTGGACAAGTTTTCCATTAGATTGTGTCACATGACTATACGGGATTGAGGTGTCACAGGGAGGTGGCGACCCAGTCGTTAAAGTGTTGGACGGCTAATCAGAAGACTGTGGGTTTGATTCTCAGTCACCTCTTTGAGCAAGGCCCTTAACCCTCAATTTCCCAGTTGTATAAATGAAATAAATGTTAGTCACGTTTACCAAATGCTGTAAATGTGACTAGTATTAATGAGATCAGACACTAATGTTGAGGTGAGGAGGTCTGGGGTTCAGTCGGGGTTCATCCCAGAAGTGTTCGGGTGTTTAAAGGGGTTGAGTCAGAATCAGGGCTCTGTACAGGACATGAGACATTCTTCCACTCCAAAACATCCAGAACACAGCATGTCTTCATGGTGATCAGGTGATCAGATGCTGGAACATGGTTTGAGTCTCTTAGTTCCAGTAAAGAAATAATGTAAACACTACAACGTATAAAGACATTCTAGACAAGTGTTTGCTTAAGACACTTCAGCCACATCACAACGTGGCACTACAGACCATATCAGTATCGGATCAGCTTTAGGTCAGGTTTACTCTGTCTACACCAAGTACTGATATCTGTATCATATGAAAAAGGTTAGATCTCGATAGTATTTTGACTCATACACTAACACACCAACATCTAATACTCCTTTCCAACACACTCGACAGAAAATATAACCAACCCCATGAGCCAAAATATCTGATTTATTTTCGACGTCTGCGTAAGAGCATTTTAGCTCCGCTGTCTTCCTTCTTTTATATCAGACTGCACTAATCCGTTCCTGAAGTGTGTGTGGGTATGTGCCTGGAACTGTTTGTGTGTTAGTGTGCCTCTTCTTGACAGTTTGCCTTGCACATCAGAGGATGCGCTGTACCCGTATGGAGCTGAATCCTGATGCGGGTGTTCGAGGCACGTGCGTGTGCGTGTGCGTGTGTGTGCGTGTGTGTGTGGGTTAGTCTGACAAGATGGTTTTGTTCATCCCCTGTAATATCCTGTCACCTCGGCATATAACTAAGCACAGGCTCAATCCTTTGCTTATGGTTTATATTGAAACAAGCCACAGATGACATATTTCCCCTTCCTATAGAATCTGTACATCCAAATAAACAGTTCAATTCTTTTTCTTTATATGTTTTTGAAAGGCAGCATCTTTTTCCTTACAAGAGACACTCCATAGACACTCCATAGACACTCCATGGACACTCTATAGACTGTTTATAGTAAGACCTTGCTTACGCTTGCTTTATTAGTCAGTAATGAATTTCTAACCAAGTCAGTTCCAAGTGCTGGAATCTGAAAAAACAATGAGTATCGAACATCTTCGCTTTTATAGACTCCTTTTGAGTCGTTTGAATTTCTACCCCTTGTGTTACCTTGAAGAAAGTCAATAAATAAGAACTGAAAATTGGAATTGAAATTGATTTAGCTCACAAACATAGACACACACAAACACACAGACACACATCACTCTATTGGCAAATAATAATCATCATCATCATCATCATCATTTTTTTTCTGCGACAAAAACAATAGAAATCTTTTTCCCCTTTTGAAAAATGACCAATTATTGTCGCAGATGATTTGACTTGACTCTTGTTAACTGTGCAACTTTTGTTCTTCTGTTTTAATTATTTATAAAGCATAGAAAAAAAAATATCGTTACACCATGTGAATATTAAGCTATTTGATAAAAAATAAAACCTTAATTATAACAATTATAATTTAAAAAAAGCTCTTAAAATGGGTCAAGTTTTACCTGAAGGCAACTGAAATGTTAAACTTTTAATTGCATGTATTTAAAAAAAATAATAAAATAAGGCATGCATATAATTCATTTTTATTTTAGACCAAAGATTTGCTCATTTGTTGCTAATTGCCCTAATTGAGGTCCACCAATTACCTGTTTAGACTCGAAATAGTCACAGAAAGAAAATAAATAATGAGAAATGACACAAATTATTGGAAGCTTCTCTGAGAAATATAAATGGTTAAAATAGTCAATAAATCATGTGCAGCAACATGTCTTCTACAAGATATGTGAGCTACCGGAGAAAATATATCGTAAAATTGTTATAATAATACTACTACTGCTAATAGTAATTATAGTAATAACGATAATAAGGAATTATTACTTATGCCTATAAATTCCTATCACATTAGAGACAGTTTTATTGACTGAATGAGAAATAAACAGAGTGAAGACACTAACAGGTGCTTTGTGACTGCAACTGACAAAGGCTGCGCTTCTTATCCACGATGATTCATTCCAATTCCACTCTATAACGCGATATACAGCTTGTCATTATGGACTTAAATGTCGATTTAAATTCTTAATAAGCAAACCAGAGATGACAGTAACCAAAAAAAGAACTCCCTGATAATCATAATCATGACCAAGAACCAAGAATTTTTGGTGCGTAATGATCATTAGGTAAAATATCTACTGGCCAGGACGCTCGGACTCACCCTCCACTTCGTCTTCAGGTAGGTTGACCGGTGTCCCGTACGAGAGGATGTCCGGGATGGTGCAGATCCCGCGGTACATCAAAGTGGAAGTGACGGGGTGCATGGGCATGTCTGCGCGCAGTCCCGATCTTCATATATGACCTCACAGTCCGCGCCGCGACAACTTTTCCTCCAGTTGCTTTCCAACGCTGCTCAGTGCAGCCACTCCGCAGACCAGGAGATTGCAGACAGAAGACGGCGAGTGCCCCTGATCCGCGGAGAAAAACGCGCAAAGGGAGATCCCAAGCGAGGGAAAACAACGCGCATTCCTTCTCACACAAGGTGCGCGCTGCCGAGCTGTCCGCGATCCTCACGCGCGCGTGACCATCGTGAAATAACAAAAATTAAAAATTGGCATCGCCGAGGTTGATTACGGATCTCTAATGTAATCACTTCGGCTCGGAATCCATAGTTTTCCTGCTCACGGTGACGGAGATGTGCATCACTGAAGAGATTTTTTGTGCAATACCGTTATACCATGCTTACACGTTGCCAAGGCGACGCGTGAAGGCGGTCATTGATTACCATATCGCTTCTTATTAGCCACTGGATGCAGGCAGATGCTAAGTTCTCATTCGTTTTTGCGCAGTCACAAAGCTAGAAAAAATAATAATGATACTTTATCCTGTCATGATCTTCAACTGGACTTCTATATCAAGTTTCTCTGCTATATGATGCTGTGGATGGACCCACATGCATAAACCTAAAGATTTGTACCTAAGAACCACCGCAATGATTAAGGCTGGTCTGTAATCAGCCAGGAGTCTTTTTATATGGAACACATTGTCTCCAGTCCATCACTATGGACCAATGCCAATCCATCACTGAACATTGTGTCACCAATCCGTCTGTGAACAATCCATCAACCAATCTATCAATGATTCAGCATTCAAATCCTGAATGAACCTCATTACATTACACTTACTAAAATCTGAACCATACATATATACTGTACATCACCCTCAAGACAATAGTCCATTTACTAGCAGGTTTCTGTTGTTGGTTCTCCAATAAAGAACCTAGAGAACTCGTGTTGATAACACGCAGACCGTAACCCAAGTTGACATATATTTACTAAAATTTGCTTAAAATGATGCAAAGTTTGAAGTCTGTACCATTTATTCAGTGTGTTGATACACAAAATTCAACAAACTGTCCTGAATTCGACTGTTCTGGCTCTGCATGGCCACAGCTGTCAAGTCAAATTGCTCGAATTCCAGTCAAATCATTGGTTTAAATCAAG